>PNEQ01002552.1:26504-95578 GCA_003012365.1 Medauroidea extradentata
GTCAAAGTAGGACGAGGTAATACATTTGGATAGTTTAAGTTTAACATTTCACAATCGCGAATAACGGACGGCACCCCTTCATGTTCGACCTACTTTCTAGACGTCATACAAAACTGACTGTCGACCAAGTATGTAGAAAACCAGCTTATCTTGCAGTAGTTCATCACGAAGATTGTCACATTAGCACATTACAAGGTAGAGTTGAAAAATACACTGAGAAACAACAACTATCTCTCCGCAAGACCCGTGAGCAATAACGCGGTGTACAAAAGTGCTTTCCAAAGGATTTTCCTCCTACATTCAGATGTCATATCCGTCATGGTCATAGTTTACAAAGTTATTGTAGGTCTCTACACAACGTACACTTTCTTCGAACAACCTTATTTAAGCTTTTCACAATATTATTAATAGTCTAGAAACACATTTACACTGTTTGATAATACATGTCAATATTATGCTTTGAGATTTACTGAAAGGTAATAAATAAAATATTCTTTCATATCTTTTACAAGCCATTAAATAAAAACAATAGTTTTCACTCGGTCAATTGTTTAACTGAAATCATAAAAAACCAAAAATGTTACATCCCTCTTGAAAAATAAGTAGCAGGGACTATAGTGGGGAGTCAGTACATAATCGGCAATTGATCACGTGATTAGATAAAGTAAACCATAATGGAATGGCTTTCGATAGATCCTAATTTATATTTCGGATTTTAGTGTAAATTGAATGTCTAAAAACTATAAACCCTATTCTATTCTACATTATATATATCAAGTCGCCTTATAGATCACAATATTGAGAAAAAAATTACTACACACAAGTTTGGTGTAAATTGATTTGTAATGCAATAGTTATACTGCCGTTTAATAACTTTAATAAGCGGAAATGTTTTAACGTAACGTACGGTTACAAAATACGAATCTACTTCACTCTTAGATGTCCTTGAAATACATCAATTAATTAATGTAATATTATCGTATTTATGTCACTCCTCCGTACAATAATCTAAAATATCGAAAAATCTAGTAACTGACGAAATAAATATTTGAAACTATTCTAGATATCTAAGACAAAGCAATGCCGTATAGCCAGAAGAGCTCATCGCCAAGACGTGTGTGTAAGATAGGTTGCATACAACACAGGCGCGTTCGTGCGCCTACATTCGTCGTATGGCAACTTGGTACCACATTGTTCTCCGAGCGATATACGCCACAGCTAGGAACACACATAAATTATACACAAATGCTCTCTCCAGACAAACATTTACAGAGCTTTTATTTTACAATTTGTAAAAAGGAACTATGATTAAAATAAGCCTGCAAATCAGAACATAATATTAAATAAAGGCTGTCCAGAAAAAACCGCATATTAAGCACACCATGCGAATCTTGGGCTAAATTGAAGACGAAAAAGCAAGGGGCAAGATATTGTGCGAAGACATTTTACGTGCGCAATGTGGCAACATCGCCATTCTTGGCGCTCCATGTCCATATATTATTTTATGTATGTTACGTCAACTAAACGTAGAATCATGTTCGGCATGCTCGGTATTTTAACCTGCACCCACAATATGCAGGTCAAAACAGTAATAGTAAGATAAGTAAGATATATGAGCGCAAAAGGGGACCAACTACAGCGTTATGTTGCCACATCGTGCATGTAAAACGTCACCGTGCAACATTTTGCAACTAACATTTTCTTCTCCAATTTAGTCCAGGATTCGCGTGTGGTGTGATTACTATAGGCCTACAGTTGTTTTAGAACATACTACATAAAAAAACTAACACCCTACGAGTTATTTAAAACAAAAAGGAATTTTTCATATTCGTTAATAGATACTTCTACATAAAAAATCGGCTAACAATTGCTGCCAACAAACAATAAAATTTTAGTGTGTGTGTATGTAAATGAATGAATAAATAAATAAATAATTAATTAAATAAATATACATATAATATGGCTTTACTCATACTGTTACACAAAACTTTTTTAAATAACACCCCGAGAAATACGATAAAACTGAACGTCTATCAGTGTGTTAGGACTCTGAGGATGATACAAGATTCATACCGTGCGGCGGGCTAGAAAATTACCTGCTTCGTTCAGACACGGTAGCTGCAATGGGCATAATTCAAAACTTATGCCACGCGGAGTAATTTGGAGCAGTCACATGCAGTTGTAAACAGGGTTTATAAAAATTATGAATTTTTAAAATCAAATTCATTAGATTTTTTATTTAAATAAGATTTTTTTAATTAAATAGTTTTCTTTTACACAATACTTAATCATGCATTCTGAGACCTGTATTTTTCTACAGCTGCTTTAAAATCAAGCAATTACTTTACATCAAGTTGTTATTCCTTTCACATAAATAGGTATGATTTTAATCTGCCGGAACGAGTTGAACTTCATGCTGGGTGGCGCCAGATCGTGCCTAGCTGCACCAAGTCTTGAAAAATATATTTTTACAGGACATTAATTTATTCTGTGTAGTTTTGAGAATCGTAACACCTTTTTGGAAATTCAACGAAATGTCCAACGGTGTGCAATTTACGTTAAGGAACCGTTTGTGCACTGAAAAAGCTGCGAAACTTGTATTTTTGTTAAAAATGTTAAATAAGTAAACTACTTAAAAAAATTGTGTTTAATACTGTAAATAAATCCTTTAAAAATATTTTGTTCAGGTTAATCAATGAGGGTATATTTTTTCTTATCAAAGTGGACACAATTGTTATGAAAGATACGTTCGATAGCTGTTATTATGCTTAATTTAAATGTTTTTTACTGTTATTGGAATTGAACTGAAAAATATTCAACAAAGTGTCCCGTCACGTCAGTAAATCATAATTATCATGTAATAATTACTAATTGTCATTATTTTTTGGTCAGGTTTATGGCTGTGTATAGCCAGAGTCTATAACATACTTTTACTATCATAGTACTACTACCAATTATGTATTGAAAAAAAATAACAGAACTACAGAGCATGTAAGTATTTGCATTGTGGAAAAAAATGTTACAGGATGAATATGATTACTTCTTTACAATGGCCACGTTTAAAATTAACGTTAAAGTTACACAAATTGATGTCAAATAAAATCGAGATTCTAATTTAAGAAATTATTTTCGTTTAAAATTTATGTACGTACTTCTTGTAAACGAGGTTATTTAGAAATTATAATCCACTCATAGAAGAGGCTACAAAATAACATTAACAAAAGGTTTTTTTTTCATAACGTTGGCATAGTCAAATAATTGCAGATTTTAATCTCCTTACGTGAAATTAATTACTGACAAAAAATTAAATAGTTATAAACATAAAATAAAGTAATTTATTTAAGTTATTGATTTTATTTAAATAAATCACTTGACTTAAACCAATATACCGTAGTTGTGAAAACTCCGCTAATTTTTCACACTCATGATTATTGCTAGCTATTTTTCAGAGGTCATCTGGTCAGCTCACTGCTATATGACCCTGTGAAATCAATGGCAGTCAGACGTGATAATGACGTCATAGAAAGCAAGTCATACTGGAGTGGCTACCACTCATTGAAAAATGACGGTGCATGATTATGATTGAAAGTCTCGGACACGGTATGGAAGGCAGGGAGGCTTCACCACTGTATACTGAATGAATCCGTCATAAAAATAAGCTGAAAAAAATGTGTAGATAGCAGCTCTTTCGGACGTAAGTCGAAGAATTTTCTGTTCATGAGGACAAGTTTAATGCTGATCTTGCCCAGCGCGTAACAGCATTGTTTTCATCGCTGGTGAGGGATGAAATGATGTGTGAACAGAGCAGCGCCGGAATGAAGGAACGCGAGACAATGAAGATCCTCGAGGAAACCCGTCAACCAATGGCATCATCAGGAAGTTTTATGAAAGAACACATGTATAGGCAGTTCGGGATGCAGTGAGCACTAAAAATTTAACCTTTGAAAAATATCACTAGCCGTTCCCGTATGTAATTCAACATTAACTATGGCTGCCTAACTGCTTGTATTGCTGGCAGCGAAATTACGAAACATAGGTCCGGGAATTTGTATTTATATACAACAATACAGACACAAAACCAACAGAAATATAAATAATTGTATTTTATATAATTGATAATCTTTTTATTATCAAACTGTATCGATTCATTCTGAGTGCACAGTTTATCTTACACGCGCAACCTTAAAGTGACGTGTCCAGAGAGAGGCTAGACATGCACCATCGTTAGCCGTTACGTGCGGAAAGATACGAATTGGCTGAAAATAGAACTTCAGCAGGGCTTTTTTTAGTGCTCACTTTAACCCGAACCTCCTATAGCAGTCTGACAACAAGGCTTGCAAGAACTAGAACTTAATAATGTATAACAAGTCACGATGTAGGTACACTGCACTGCCTTTACAATCGCTGTTACAGGTTGTTCGGGATAAAGTGAGCACTCAAGAAAATCCCTGCTAAAGCTCTATTTTCAACCACTTCGTATCTTTCCGCACGTTATGTCTAGCTACTGGAAATGTATAACCTCTCTGGACACGTCACTTAATGTTTGCGGGTGTAACTAAGTTGTGCAGCCGGTAGGAATCCATGTAGTTTCATAAAAAAAGTTTATTAAGTAAGTTATATCAAATTAAGTATATAAAATGCAAGTATTTCGGCATTGTCGTATTTAAATAGGAAAATACACGAACTATATTGGGTAACTTCACTGCCAACCTTACAAGCAGTAAGGGAACTATAGTTAATATTGAATTGTATGCAGTAACGGCTAGTGACTTTTTTCAAATGTTAAATTTTTAGTGCTCACTTTATCCCAAACAAACTATGCGTAAGGGACATCTACGAAATCGTCTCTTGACCGAATGCTTTCCCTACACTCCGCCGTTCTGCCCAGCACTAGAAAATGATTAGAAGTGTGAATGGACCACTGGCTGAATGCAAAGACGTAATGAAGCGGGATCACCCCGAAATAAACCCGACTGCCAATGTTTTCCATCTTCAAAACTCGGAATCGTCACCGTCTCTGCCTGGAACTTGCGACAAGAAGAATTTGCACTTCTGTCTTTCTAATTACACATACGTATTTCATATTTTATCTCACTTATTCACTTTATTGTATACGTATTGTAAACACTAGTCCCGTGCCTTTGTGCAAAATTGTACACAAAAATATCCAAATGAATAAGTTAAATATAATTAACTAAAACCGGGTTGTCGTAATGGAAGGGAAGTGTCTGACCAGAACAACGTGAACTAATTCTATATTATGGGGTAAAATATTCACAATACTGTTTATTCTGTGCGATTATTCGAAATACTGGATGTTGTCAAATCGTGTGTCAATATCGTAGGGAAACAACCCTCACATCAAGAGGAACAAAACATGTTATATACAGAGGCGTGGCAAGAATTCGTGTAAAAAGGATAGGTGGTCTTACTGAGAATAAAATCGTGAAACCGACCACCGAGTTTTGTAGTGATTTCGAAAATATTTTTTTATTGCTACCTAATACTCATATCAAAATTTTGCTCCACAGATTTGACACTAATATGTTATAATTTGTAGCTGAATTTTTTTGTAGAAGTGTACTGAACGGTTCTTTAGATCTCATCACCAAAAGTACCACGTATTTTGTCGTGAAAATAAGCAAAAATGAAGCAATTTTTTTTTGCTGACGAATGGTACATTATTTTTAAAAACGCACCCACAGCATTGTGCATCGTGTGACTGGACATTGACTGAAATTTTTTCAAAACTTTTGGTTAAAAAATGTTTTAGTTATTGTCACCAGTCTAAAAAAAAAAACTCAGGAACAAGCCCTTGAGTCCGAGGGACCTAACCCGGGAAAATTTGAGTTTCAAGGTGAAAAATAGTGTTATTTTAGCAGTTTTCCGTAACGAAACATCAAATATTACACTGGTCAAAATATTTTTAATTTTTTAATATGATTTTCAAAATTTTTTTGTAGCATTTTGGAAAAGGAAGGAGGGGGGGGGGATGGAGTTTAAACCCCCAAACCCCGTTCATGACTACGCCACTGGTTATATGGGCATATGCTAGAAAACGCACAGTTTCTGCACTACAGTTCGCAATACATGACGAACAATTTATACGTCTATACCAATTTTCACAGTTATTCCTGCTGTAGTATGAGTAAGTGACATAGAGGAGTGCTGTGCAATGTACAGGAATTCGGTAATGACATGCCACACCTACAAGATCAACCAGTGCTATGAATCGTACATCATCTATTGCCAACTGTAGTGCAGAAACTGTGCATTTTTTGACATATGTCCATATAACATTTTTTGTTCCTCTAGATGTGAGGACTGATTCCTCAAAATACTGACGCGCAATTCGACAACAACCTGTATATCACTTATCGCGGTAATACACTGACGGACAAAATACGAACATTTCAAAAATAAACTATCAAGTTAGATGGCCATGGATGCAAGCACTATAATGACGAAAGCAGGAAACGGCAAATGACCAGTTTCCGCCTTCTCACCGCGAGTTTCAAAGATCACAATGACGTTCAGGTCGACGTCGATGTTCAGTGTGTCTGACACTACATTAGTTGAAAATGGTTTTTAACTTGACCGTGTCAAATTCTCTGTCAGAACCACGGTCGTAGAAGAACAGGTCTGGACACTCGCCCATCTATTAGGTCATTCGGGATAAAGTGAGCACTAAAATTTTAACATTTGAAAAATAACACTAGCCATTCCTGCATACAATTCAACACTAACTCTAGTTGCTTTACTGATTGTATGGTTGGCAGCGAAATGACGCAATATAGTTCCGTATATTTTCTAATTTAAAATAACAATATTGAAATAAAAGTAATGAAAATCGACATTATCGTATTTTATGTAATTAATGAAACCTTATTTTAACAAATTTTATGGATTTATACCGATTGTACAATTTATCTTAGACGCGCAAACACAAAGTGACGTGTCCAGAGAGGTTAGAAATTTCCCGTCGTTAGCCGTTACGCGCGGAAAGATACGAAATGGCCGAAAATAGAACTTTAACAGGGCTTTTCTGAGTGCTCACTTTATTCCGAACCGCCTATACCAATGTATTTTGCTTGACCCCCGTGTTGTTTGGCTGTAGTTCGTCAAGTTACCGAGAATGTTGTACTTTATGGCGCTGTAATCCGGGCGGTCGGACTCAAACTCCGGCCACTTCTTTCCATTTTTAACATAATAAAGTAAATATAGATTTCTGGAGTCATGATTTTAAATTGTGAGCGAAGGAAGTATTTCGTACATTGATAAAAAATACGTTTTGATAAATTGTTTATCTTAGTGGGAGGGAAGTGGGCGGAGTTCGAGCCGACCGCTCTAACTGCAGCGCCAAAAACTTAAAGCATCATCGTGAACTTAGTGAACTGCAGCCAAACAACAAGGGGGTCAAGTTTCCAGGCGAGTGTCTACGGCCGTGGTCAGAACCTAACCTATGAAATGCACGGTAAGCACTTTCTGAGGAGACAAACAGAGGTATATTTTACGGAAAACTTAGTCGTTAACTTTTGTCAGAGTTTTCCGTGTTCAGCTGTTACTTGCCAAAGTAATGATATGCTAGATTTTCTTTTCATACTAATGCAACAACTCAAAAATTTTTTTAACGGATTACTTTGAAAAAATTCATGGCTAATAGCAGTCATACGGCGCCAAATTCTGTGTATAACTATGAGGTTTATTGCTACCAAACCCTTTGGTAGAAATTCCGATATAATAAAATTACGTAAGGATTCTTCGATATGAAGATCATGTTGCTTAAAAATATTATTTTCAAAATTACGGCAAGACTACCGGGCGTGGCCATAATATGTATATAAGTAGCAGAAAGATTTAAATTGGGTGAAAGAGAAAATTAAAATGTGCTAACGTTACTATGTCAACTCGCACCGTGTTCCGACAGGCATTTACAGAAAAACAGTCTCATGATCATGACCAATTTCGTCCGCAATACTTCCGTAGTTTGCGTATAAACTATTCGACAAGAAATGTGAGAAATACGCCCTATTTCGTACAGGAATTTTCAATCTGTATATACTACTGTGCATGAAGAACTGGTGAACATCGACACGAGCTTCAATTAGAAACATTCAACAAAATTAATATAAGAAAATAATTAAAATTGACTCATCCGCTAAAGTTACCAATTACCATTTTATCTGTGTCGGGTAATTCCTTTTTCATTTTTGCAATAAACATGAAAAAAAAAAAAAACTGCTCCTTGACGTAACACAACTTAGGCTGACTTACTGAATATTAAAAAACAAATCTGGTAGAAATTCGTAACTTCAGAAAGGATTCTTCCCAAGTGTAAATTAAAAACAAGTTTGAAAGCTTTACATATAAAAAAAATGTTCAACTTAGTTTTCATGTCACGTTATTATTTTTATATTTGTACCACATATCCGTTTCTTGTTTTAGACATAAAAGTGACTAAATTTTGGTTTTACAAAAATTTTTTATCTCTCATAATTTTTGCGCTATATCTCGTAAATGTCAAAATTTGCGCTACGCTTTTCAGCACGACACAAAAACCAACTGACATACCAAACTGAAATAAACTCACAGCGAATCACGATGTTGCAGTCAGTAAGTTCTTCTACTGTATATAAGAACATAAAAAATTTCATTTAAATAAAAATGCTAAAGTTTCAAACAAAAATTTTTAAATTAATTTTTTTTTTAACATTTTAATTTTTGGTTTTATATAGGATACCTTGTAGCTATCTATACTTAATAACAGTGTTTGATACAACACAACGCAACAACGGCTTGGAATGACCGATTTCTTGAAGTAACGAATTGAAAAGAGGAATTGTTCTAATTTCTTGCGGCGAGTTCCAAGTCGGCGAATCAAAAGCCGGCATTATCAACCACGCAAATATTGTAGAAATTAATTTGAGACAGCAAAGTGTGTACAAAATTGACTAAAAAGTATCACATCCAGTTAAGTTTGTATTTATAATTCACTACACTTTTTTTAATTTTTTTTTTTTTTTGAGAAATCGATGAGAGATGATGTGATATAAATACAGGTGTGTGGTCTTCCTTTGCAAGTTTAGTATGATAATACTGAACCTAGTTACAAAAACGAGGCTGTAACATCAAATGAATGGCAGTCTGTGCCGGATATTTAAAAATAAATATTCAAATTAATTTTTTGTTATGTTTGGGGCACGGAAACGGGGAAGGCCTAATGGTCTGACCATTTACTCCCACCAAGGCGATCCAAGGTTCGATTCCCGACGGGGTTGGTCACTGGATTTTCACATGTGTGAATCGTGTAGGGCGATGCCGCTGGTTTTCTCGGGGATCTCCCGTTTCCCCCGACCTTTCATTCCGGTGCCGCTCCTCACCTCACGACACCCCTCACCTACGCTCAAGACCTCGGTGTTAAGCGCTGACCAAAATATTGCTTACACTTTCTCTCCAAGTGATGTAGACTACGCTAAATACCGTATATTGATCATTCGATGTATCATTTTAACTTTACTGCCCTTCAAAATTCGTATAAAATACGTTGGCTCTTATAGCGAAAACAATGTTTACAGCAACACTGACCACGTGTAAAATCCTTCGTACAACAACGACTCACGTAAAATAACCTCAAGTGTTTGCTTGCGCAATTTATGTTATTACCATCCCACGGTTCATTTTCGTATCTGATTGGCTGTGTTACAGTTGTCTTAACTGCGACTGTTGACAAAAATTTTCTTACTATTACGGGAATGGTGCGGTAATTCGAACAAGGCCTTTACCTGTAATAGTCTATTCTAAAGTTAGACGAGTTCTATCATCAGTTAAGATCGTAATACGTACAACAGAGCGAGATAACTATGTAGGTAGAGAAACCCAAGAGTATTTCTGTCAGTATGTCTCACCTGCCAGGTACCGAAGCCGAGCTGCGGGATCTTCTTGCCGTTGTTCAAAGTAATCGTGGGCGCCGCCATCTTGTGAACTTCTCGTACCAACGCACGCTTCTGCCAACAGCTGAGTAGTGAGTGCGCCGGCCGGCCGCGCGCCGCCCACATAAGAACCGCCACTCTCATCACACGCGCATGCGCAGTCGCCATCCCGTCGCCGACCTTGAGACCTTGTGCAACACGAGATGTATTGTCGACCGCGCACAGCGTGCCTGCTAGCTGACTGCTCTAGTCGACGGACAACATTAACTCGTCTCCCCGCAGATAGAGGCGCTGATGTAGCGGACGTGATATTGATCACGGTCACCGCTCTCTGATCGTGAGCGGCCGGCGACGGAAACCAGCTCTTTTACATAAGGTTAAAGGCCTATACGCATTTGAAAAATTTAACTTTTAACTTTACGTTTCCGTTACTTTAAGTAAGGTTAATTCTACTACAGGTTAGAAAGAAAATACGTTTTCTTATGGGAGAGCTTGGCACAGGGAAAATTTCTGCCACTAGTTTCGCTTCAATCGCTAATGTACCAGATAAATACGAAACCATAGTAAAATGAAATTTAAATGAACTTGGAAATTAGTGAAGTCATTTAATTTAATTTTTAAGTGAAAATAAACCGATTTCGCGTTTTAAGTTATCAGCTTAACGCAACTTAAAATTCAGGGAAGCTGTGTGATTGGTCAGTTTGGTGCACTACAGATACCAGCGCTCAAGTGGCAGAAATTTTCCCTGTGCCAAACTTATAACATTGATCTTTCTAACCTGTAGCAGAATTATCCTTACTACAGGTAAGGTTAATTCTTCTACAGGTTGGAAAGAAAACGAGTTCTCTTATGAGAAAGTTTGGAACAGGGAAAAATTCTTCCGCTGATTGCGCTACTATCGCTAATGGGTTAAATAAAATACGAAACCATAGTAAAATTAAATTTAACTTGGCTTGGCAAATAGACAATACATTTAATTTTAAAATTAGGAACAAACCAAGTTTGGCTCTTCAATAATTAACTTTATGTTCACGAACGCTCCACCGTGGTTGGTCAGTTTAACCCCTTACCGATATCAGCGCATCAAGCGGCAGAAATTGTCCCTTGCCAAACTTTTAACATAGATCTTTCTAACCTGCAGTAGAGTTAATCTTAACTGTAGTATAATTAACCTTACTACAGGTTAGAAAGATCTATGGTAAAAGTTTGGCAAGGGACAATTTCTGCCGCTTGGGAGAAAACTGGCCACTCACAGAACTTCCATGAATTTAAAGTTATATGAAGTTGATTAATTAAAAAGCCGAAATTGGTTTGATTTTCACTTCAAAATTAAATTCATTGATTTATATTTTTACCAAGTCTAATTAAATATAATTTTACTGTGGTTTTGTATTTATTATTCCCCTTAGCGACAGCAGCGCAACTAGTGGAAACATTTTTCCCTCTGCCAAACTTTCACATAGGAGAAAACGTTTTCTTTTAAATACGTAGCCTAGTAGAATTAACCTTACTTACTTAACGTACTTCGTCAAAACACAATAAAAACGTAACGTTAAAATAACGAGATTTGAAAGACAACTGAGAAGACTTTTCCCAGAAAGAAAATATCGGGTTTTAAATCATAATATATATTTGACAGCTTGCGACTTCCTTATATGCAACTCCATAAGAAGCCTGTATTGTAAGCTATCGTAACTTCAAATGCACAAGGTTTCAATTGTGTAACCATCTTAACTTTGCTACAGGATTTATTATTGATAAGTTTGGGAACTAAATATTTCTGCCGTTAGTTACGTTGTTAGAATGATATCAGTATGAGGTCTTATAAAATGAGAGATGGTATTATAGTTACCTTACATGTAAAGAGAAAAACAATTTTATTTAATTTTTTTTACTAAAATACTTAATTAGATTCGCCACAAAATACCTATTTCTTTCATAATCACAAAGGCTTTGTGTTCTTGATTTTAAAACCGGAAATATCAACAACAGATATACCTTAACGACACCAACGCAACTAACAGAAGAATTTGTTACTTGTCCAACTAATAACATGTTATTATTAAATAATGGGTTCATGGCCAAAACAACACACCAACAAATAAGAAAAAACATGTCCTTCTCTTCTTCACTAAACACAATAATAAGGGAGTGATGGGACTCTGAACACTGAATTTTAAAATAGTATTTTCGCAACACATCGGAAACTATTTGACATAAAAGTACAATATTTTCAGCATTGATTAATGCTATTGGGATCTGCAAACCAACAGCAAATACTGGTTTATACCTTCGACCCTCATGAAAATAGCAGGGGTGGCTACACTATAATTGCATACAACTTTTTTACCATCAGGATTTTCGAATATCTGAAGATTGTTTATTGAATTATGTAGCCTGTATAACAAAAAGAGGTCCTCTTGTTGCAATAGTCAAGAACTCAATAGTTTTCTTTAAGTCACAAATAAAGCTACAGCGATGGAGTTCCAGAAACAAATGATTAATTATGGTATCTTGAGTTATAAACATGTAGGTAATGTTGAATGTGTACCATCCAGCAGGAACAAAACAAACGTACATATAAACGCACTATTGCCTATGCTACCGTAAACCGGGGTTACTTTGACATTGCGGGGTAACTTTGACCACTCAAAATTTTGGTTTTTATATTGTTTAGTGACGAAAGTTTCAAACATTACACTGCAAAAAAAGTTAGTAATGTTACTCATCATGTGTGTGGTAATATTCCCCAACCTTGAGAGGGAAATATGATTTCCGAATATGTGTGGAAATTTCCGCAAGGTAGTGTATCCGCCACACAAACCACTCAGAAGTTTCGCTCGCGTGGTATGTCAAATTGTCCTAGAGGGCTGGCACCAATATGTAATGAAAAATTACATTACCTGTTGAATAAATTTCCTTGACACGTGCTGAGTAATTTTCCCTCACTTGTAGAGGTAATTAGCTTCCATTACATGTAGAGTAAATTTACCTCAACTTTTTTTACAGTGTAGCTATAAGGATAAAAGGAGTTATTTAAAATACTCGGCTCAGATTATCTGTTTATTTACCAGATAACCAAAAAACTAATATTTCGAATAGTCAAAGTAGCCCCGAAAATTGTCGGTATATGCTGTGCACCTTAGGTGCAAAACACAGGACTGAGAAGCATTCTCAACTGACGATGTGGAAAATAAAAGTGGAGTTAGGAGCATTCTCAAATGACGATGTGTGAAAAAAAGGCGGGTTTGGATGGCAACCCAGCACATAAAAAGACATATGCAGAAACCTTCAAAACGCAAATATCCGAATGTTGTGTTTTATTCCACAAAATGTAATCTACTGTACACGTTTAACAGAAAGCCATCTTGTGTTTTGCTGTTCATGACACCGTATTCGTTCAAAAACGTTCTGATTCTGTACATACCAACAAGTATAATTTAGTTTCAAAGAGTATTAACTGTAGCGTGAAAACTTAAGGTATTAATTTTTGTTTGACATGTGTGGTACAATTTCCGATCCGCAAAGAAAAACCTAACAAAATTATGCACTTCTTTGTTATTAAATGTACGAATGGTGTGTCGCCGTAATTTGGTATAATACGTAAATTTCATATGGTTTTTGTAATGGACACAGGTGTACTGACTGTGTGATGTGAAACACTAAATAATATCTTATTTTGTACAATTAAGGGTTGCAAACTTATGTTGCTAAATGTACCGGTAGTCCATCAGCATTGACGTACGTGGCAATCGATAAGAAGCACATAAAAATTATCGTATAAGACTTCTTTTTACTTGCCCTGTCCTCATGAGAGTATCTCTTAAGTGTGCTTGGTAGATAAATAAACGCTGAAAACTTCAATTGATTTCTACGCTTTGTTCGAAGCCAATAGGGATAAAATACGCAATGACAATCCTAGATATTGGTATTTGCCAACTTTATGAGTAAATATTTATCCACAATTATTAATTCGTTACGCATTATCTCTTGCGCAGCAGTTAAATGTACGAGGTTCCGGCGTCAGAGATTGTGCCTCAGAAGTTCGTAACACTGGAAACAATTTTGTTTAAAACGTTGGCTAAAACTGTTGTCTAGGATTGCCATTGTTTAATTTTCGTAAATTGGCTTCAAGAAACTTACAGTTATTGATTAATGCTTTTAGCGTTGAATTATGTACCACGCCCTCTTAAAGGCTAGTACCTAATGCAAGACATTAAGTCAATAAGGTTTACATAGAACCTTGAAGGTGTGACACATTACCAGAGTTCGGACATGGGGTCGCGAGAATGGACGTGTTTGCAGATCCATGATGAGGTGTGTTCGTGTATGTGTAGAGGTACGGGGTGGTCATTTTGAACATTTCGTGTAATGTTTACCTACATCCCTTAGTAGCGTTGTATAAAACATTAATGACTATGCCATGTGTCACAGAATGACCAAGGAATAAACATCTAACATTTGTAGGGTAAAAAAAATAACACATTTTCTTCAATGTAGGGGATGTTAATACTTAACAATTGTGCAAATCAACTTAAAGTCTACGTAAAGTAACATCATCATTCATAGATTTGAATTAATCTCTATAGGTTTTATTATTTTCAGTGAAACCATTTAAAATGCATATTTTTTACAGGAGGATACAACATTGGTTGTACAATGTTTTCTACCCTATTTTGGACACATTATCACCTCACAGCGTTTGTAGCTGTAGTTCAGGAACACTATATCCAGGTCTATTATATATGTATATATATATATATATATATATATATATATATATATATATATATATATATATATATATATATATAATGATTCAGAACGGATGGTATTAATTTTGCGTGGTGATAGCTCACAATAAACTATAAGGAAAACGTGTTTTTAATTTAACGTGTTTTTAATTTGTCCCAAAAATGCACATAGGAGTAATGCTGCTCTGAAAATAGATTTTCGAATTACAAATTAAGTATCTCAAACACTACTATATATTAAAACAACCGTATTGTGATCACTGTAGCAACAACGACTGTTCTTCATTCCAAGATATTTAGTTTGGTAATATCATCGGCCACCATTGTTCAAATGGGGTACAAGACCTTGTTTTGGCTTGTAACTGTGGAACACGTCATTGTTATTCATGTTATGTAACAGCACATTAACCAGGTGCAAAAATGTAATAAAAAATGTAGTCTTGTCGGAGAGTGCTAGAGTAAACCATTTTCGAGAATATGGCATGTAAAATATTTGCCATTTAAAAAATATAAAAAATTTATCGCCTGAAACATATGCAGGGACTGCTACAGTCTTGCAAGGCGGGTAACCATACAAATAGGCGTGTCACAATGATGCGATTTCTATAGCTTTTTAAACGAAGAATTGTGACTCTGATGGTGTAAAATTAGGTTACATAGCACGGTAAAGTGGTTGTGTTCTGTGGTGAGGAAAACTGTAGTATTAAAATTAAACCTACGAATCTATGACAATGTGCACAAAATACCATTTCCATGTAATAACACCGACAGTTGAACCCGTACAGCAATGTACACTAAAATACACAAAATTGACATCCCATTACTGGCGTAAGTAATGTTATAAGTGATGTTTCATTATGCGGTGTGCTTCTCGGAGATCCGAGATAAAGACTTGCAGCGATATTTCTGGACGTTTGACTAAGAGTATAAAAGGGAGTTGTGCGAAAGACGGGAGGTTTTTGCCGAAAGGCATCTTGTGTGAGTGAGTTGTGGCGGCAGTGACGGGTTGCGAGCGATACTCAAGAATGTTGGCAATACAGTTTGCTGCGAGGAGTAGTGCGATAAGAGTGTTACGAAGCTTCAAGAGGACCATCAGGGTATTCCAAACTAGGACATTGGGTCCACCATTTGTGAGTAGTCAGGTATACATTTTAAGTAAAGCGAACTTGTGTAGATGACTGAGACTTAATAATTTTGATTTTATAACCTTCATATATACAAGATGTTACAAAAAGGTACGGCCAAGCGTTCAGGAAACATTCCACACACACAAAGAAAGAAAATATGTGATATGGACGTATGTCAGGAAACGCTTATTACCATGGTAGAGCTCAGTTCCTTACATTTCTTTAAACGTCATCGTAAAAAACATTTCGTACAGACACTGTTCCAATTATCCAATGTAATGTTTCGTTAGAATGTACGTTACTTCCTAGGATCACCGCCAGGTGGGTGACGTGACGGAAGGTAATCATGACTGCATTACGTCTCTTCAACTCACAGTCCAGATTACCTTCCGTCACGTCGCCCACCTGACGGAGAATCCCTTAAGTCTCACATAAGTGTGTGTATGTGTGTACTATATATATATATATATATATATATATATATATATATATATACACACATGTGTAGTTTTAAGTTTTACAATACTAATTTTTATTGAGTTTTTATGTTATACTAGCAGTGCCCCCGCGGCTTTGCTCGCGTATATTACTCATAGTCTAGTAAAGTTATCGTTGACTGGGGAACTAATTACAATAGAAAGAACCCAACGGCCTATTAACGGAAGAAGTAAAAAAAAAAAAAAAAAATGGCTACCAAACGACACCATCAGCAAAAAAAAAATTAATTCCTTCTAACCGGTACATTTTATAAGAAAAAGTATAAAGACAAAATGTAAAGAACATAAAATTTCCCGAGAGATGTTTTTGTTTCATCACTCTACCATATTTCATTTTCAAACTGCAGAGTTTGAAATATTTTCGAAAAATAAATATCACTTCCTGAAATCTGTATTTCGGCTTAAATGAGCAAGAATATTAAATAAACGGTCCATTATGTTAAAAAAATTAACAGAATGAAAAATGTAGAATGTCTTTATTTCTTTAAAAAGATTTTTGTTGTACATTGTGACCACCGCCTTTGTCTTCTTGCTGAGCTGAGTTCACAAATATCCACCCCGATAACAGCCACTTTCTTTGCCTCGGTCTAGCTCAGCGGATTTACTGATAAAAAACAAACACGTTCAATAAGTTCGTCATGCGTCTATCACAGCCGTATTTTCCCTCGCTCAGGGCAGAGACAAAACAGCGATACATAATAAGTACCGTCGCCCTCGATTGGAGATTGGAAGTTCACAAAACAACTGACGAGGTACACAACTGCTCGGTATTCCGTGTTTAATTGCCACGATTCCCGACAAATTAAATCTTACTGGAGCAACACGATGACACTCTCCAGGAGGACACGCGCCCGCGCCCCGCGATACGTCCTTATGCCCCGGAGACCGCCACACATCTCTCTACCAACGCTCGCGAAAGCAAGCCAAGCCACGCTATCCCTCCCCCAGCTCCGATCCGGCCAATCGGAAGCTTCGTTACAAACTGCCCTGCCCTGCGAACCGCACTGAACTTAGGCGATTACGGCTGTATTAGACGTCATTTTTATTTTCGGAAGCAAACATAATACATTCCTGACACATAGATTACACTATTTTCCTTTCTGATCACAAATTTTTACATATAACTTAAATTTAAAACATAACGGCCAAGTGTGATTTTCAGTTGGGTCGCTGGCTCCCCCCTTCGCGGTCCGCCATCTTGGCTCAGCGGGGCGGCTACCGTCCACTCCTGCTGGGCCCCACATCTTTGCTGACAACCCTGGTCTAGTGTGAAGGAAAACGATTAGTTCCACCCTCATCCGCTCGTAATCAAAATACTAATTTTACATATTTACCATTAAACTGCTTCTTAATAAATTGTATGGACAAGCTGAGATCCTACAGAGCCCAACACAACTTGAACTGCCTCTGTAGCCCTATTCCTTCCAATATAAGTTACAATCAAATCAAAGAAATTCTCACCCTGTAATACTACCAACTATATATCTCCTAAAATAATAACATTGATCCTCCCCACTCTTCTTTACAAACATTTGCCTAATTCACTACATTAAATAATTTATATACTGTAGCCCAGAGGCACATTACAACATATTTAACATTAACAGGCGTGAGTTGACATATTTTGAAATTTACTCTGAATTTTTAATACCTATTTGCCAAAGTGTTGGCTAAACATTTTTATAAATTTCATTTTAATTATATTTCTTTAACATTTACCTTTAGTTTACTAGTTTTCTTATTAAAATTTTTTATCAAAAAAAGTATATATAGACTCACCCTTTAAACTAAATTAGTCGGTCCAATATCGTTGTCATCAAAAGTTAGTTTATCTTAATTCATGCAGCTCATCCTACGACAGTCACCACATGCTGCAGTGCATAATAGTCCTTGTTTTTTGCAGGAGCACAAGCATTATGCTACATTGACTTAATTTACAACCACACCGTATTAACTTCAGGAGTATCAGTGAAATTAGTATCATTTTCAAATGTTACACACTTCAGTAAGCGTAGGGCAGTAGAAGTGGATGGGTAAATCTTGATGTTGATTCGGGACACGTCAACAATTTCCTTCAAGGATGTGCATTTTCTTTCTACTTTTGCAGACATTTGTACTCCAGGGGTTATCATCGCTATGATACCCATGCCATGAAACGTTCCATGCCTATCCAGTGTGGCAACATTGTGGTCAACATTGTCGGCAGCATATTGTATAAAACTTCCACGGCTATACCCAGGCAGATCATTACCAATAGCTCCAGCTGAACATCGTGAAAACTGTAACACCTCTGAATATGAACAAGAAAAACCCATGATGTGTAGTGTATCTACTAAAAATCTTGAGCCTGTATTAAAGTGAACAAACTCTCCAAATCCCAATTGCAAAGGTTGTAGCATGACTCTTGGGCGCACAGCTTGTGCGATGGCTCGGTCAATAGATGCAACTTTGCTTGTTTTGTCCTTACCAGTGACAAGAACTTCCAAAAGTATCCGAAGACTGTTAGGGAAATGAGAGGTGTTGCTTGTACTATGAAGAATGTCTTCGGCAGATGCATACTCTTGTGGTACTACTTCCATTTCTTTCATATCTGCTCTTGTAAGGTGTGCTGCTGCAAGATTTAAGTCTCGTTTATTTTCTTCTGTGTCTCCAGTTCTAGCATTCTGATAGTAGTCTCTAAGAACATGTACTGCTTTATTTCTGAAAGTAACAATATTCTTGACTCGAGTGACTATGGTAATAACGTTATCATCCTGAAAATGATTGAGCAGTATTTTTTTTCATGTACTTATTTGAGTAAGGTGATAATGTTCCAATCTTTTGTAAATATTCTGCAATTTTGTTCACTAAATCATCAAATGTAATCTGTTCCTCGTCATTTTCTTCCAAGTACTGAGCTACATGTAGAAATTCTTCATGGCGCAGTAACTGTCAATACAACTTTGGGTGGTGAGGGGAAACTGGTGTATGTACTGTGATTTTGAACGCTCGAATAGGAGATAAAGACTTTGTTCCTCTGGTTGTGTGTTTTGTACAGTAGTCGCTGTACCGATACCGATGACAGCTTAGATAAGTGTTGTGGCTGTTCCTTGTTTTGGATAGAGAACTGTCCACAAAAAATTCCATATCGTCATGATGGTTATATCCCGTGTGGGTATTGTTCTAGTAGACACACTTGCGGCATATTTTTATGCACTGATTTAGCTTTAGGTCTTCGCGTTTCTCCTTCCTTAACACTTATGTTGGGAAAAGTGAAAACGCATTATCAAGTGCTCTGATGATATTTAAACTACACTGTAAAACTATTTGTAAATTTATCACAGCGATGCAATGGAGTGTTAAGAATTGTTTCCCGTACATCAAAGGTAGCGTTTCAATTCACTTTTAGTAAACTATCAACAGTATACTTATGTTACCAGACTATAGTAACAACGCTGATTATTTGCTCTATCTACAATCTGAAGCATGGTAAGTGTGCCGCATGGCACTAGGAAAAGTCGTGTCTAGCATCTGTGATCAAACTGGCATTACCTGATGGTTATAATACACCTGCGAGGATACAGACGACTCTTTTAAATAAGAATTGTATAAGATGAATTGAGTCCTACGCAAGGTTTCAGAAGCTATCTATCAGTAACACAACATGATTTAATTTATCACATTACTTGTTTAATTGGAGTGTTAAATAATCATAAACAGTCATTGTAATCTTGTGAAATATTAGTTTTATGAACAAACTTGCAATTTCAAATTTAATAAATAAATATGTTTTTAGGGACCGAGTTTTGGTAGGTGAATATTAAAATGAATGAATATTGGATAAACGTTTTAAATCAAAGAAAAAATTCTGTCCAGAGATAGGTAAAAATAAGACTTCGTTTAAGATTTCAGTGCTCAGCTACTCCAAAATCATAAAATATTGAAGATGTATATTTCAAGTCCAGTTACATGTCAGTATAGTAGTTCTGTTGTGAAAAGTTCAGTCAACTGTAACAATTGCTATTTATCTGTGGATCTGTTTGAGAAGTAGCATATAAATATCTCCCGTTAATAAAATGTGAATAATACATGCATTATGTTTATCTCTTGAAGTTACCCAATTTTGATACTTGAAGTAAAAAATAATAATTTTGTCGTTTACAGCCTTTTTTATATTTAATAGTATTTTTACGGAATATTTTACTAACAATAATTGGAATTTCATAAATTCCTTAAGTAATATTGTTATACCTCTTTTATTTGATACATTGAGACATTTAAATAAAAAATTTCTTGCATCAGTAAATCAAAATAATAGAATAACAAACGGTTAAAATATTTTTAATCCTTCCTGAGCATTAAATAGGGAGGAAGTGTGACGGCCCCCAAAGAGTTAGCTAAGTAAATGTAAAATTGGGAAAAAATGGGTTTTAGTGCAAAAAAAAAAAAAAAAAGACACCAAAGAAAGAACTAAGGCTGTAAATAAATCGATAATTTCATGAACATTTGGTGGGACAGTTAAAATACGAAACAAACGATTTTTATTGCGGAACGAACGGCAGCTTACCAATAACTAACGCTATGACTATAAAGATATACATCTTCGTATTTTAGGGGGAAGGGGCAGTGTGAAGTTAGCCACTCCATACTGAAATAGTTAATTAGTGGAAGTTATTAGGAATATACGATTTTCATTGCGATATAAATGACAGTTACGAAAACTAACACTGAAAATATTTGTATGTTTTTCTGAGTATTTTGGGTAGAAAATTTAATTTATTATATTGGCAATTACAATTTGGAATAAACGGTTTTATATCGAAACAAATAGAATACTAACATGGAAATTCGCACTGTGAATATTTCTATATTCTCCTCAACTTTGTAGGGAGGCAGTGTGACGTTGTCCCCTCCTTATTATCGAATTTAATAAGCTTAAAAGGGCAGTGAAAATTCGGAACTAATTATTTTTATAGCCTCACAAACTTTAACTAACGAAGAAGGATCTCTGTGAATATTTTGAAAATATTTTGAGCCTACGGAGGGCAGTGTGAAGCACCCCACAACAAATTAGTTAGCAGTTAAAATTTGGAAAGAAAAATTTTTACTACGGAACAAACGATAACTAACGTTGAGAATATTTAGAAATTCTTCTGTGCATAAGTGATTAGTCTTTGGGCAGTGGCAGGGCGACGCTGCCTCCCCTGATTTAATTTGCTAATTAGTTGTAGTAAATATTTGGAACTAACAATTTTACAGCGGAACAAACAAGAACCAACGAAAAACTAAGGGCGTGAACAACTTCATAATTTTTTAAAATAATTATTTGGAGGGGTTGCAATGTGAAGTTGTCACCTCTAAATATAATTGGCTAATTAGTGACTGTAAAAATGTGGAACTAACGATTTTTATTGCGTAAAAATGATAGCTAACTTAGAACTAATCTAATTACGGTATGTAAATATTATGAAATCTAGTTCAGGATTTCGTGGGAGAGAGGCAGTGTGAAGTTGACCCACCCTTCAAATTTTATTAGCATAACAGTGGTAGTAAACATTGTAACTAATAATTTTTATTGCGTAACAAACGATAACTAACGAAAAAATAACGATGTGAATATTTTCAGAATTTTCTGAGCATTAGGCGGGCCAACTTCACAGACGTGGGTTGAAGTGCCGTCAGCATCCAGTGACAGTACTGAAGATTGCGAAGTTGATCTCCTTTAATTACGTACTGTACGAGACTGTACTAATATTTATTACAGCACACCGCCATGAAAAATGGTCTGTGAAAACTAATGACTCACACCGACGCGGTGCAAGAGATTAAAGGCGACCATACACGTACCGGCGCCTGAAAAGTCGGCCGGAGACCGGCGGACGGATAGTACGTAGGTTCGGGTTGGTCTGTCAGTTCAGACTGTACAGGTGGCCGGTGATCGAAGGAAAATACGTTCGTCCATCCGAATGGCCGAAAGTTGGCGCAGACAAGTCGATACGTGTGTGGGGCGAGGTCTCCGGCTGGCAATGGCATTTCTGCCTGCCTGTTTACGTGAAAAAGGAAACCAGTGTATCGAGGAATCCATAGGTGTTTAGGAAAGTAAAAAATGTCTATGGAAAATACATTCACCAAACTATCACGAGGCGATGTAGACGGAGGGGGTTTACGGACGGCTAGTGGCAGTATAGAAAAAGTGGATTCAAATTGTACGAAAGCTACTGTTTTGAAAAAAAAAAAAAAAAAAAAAAAAAATTAACAACGTGAGAAGCAGCAACAGCAAAGAACTAAAAAAGGCAAGAGAATCTACAAGGTCCGGTTCTTCTCCAGAAGAAATATATGTTCCAAAACTTTGGTACTACAATCTTCTAAACTTTTTGGATGACAATGAAACCCCACGGAGTTCAAGAAGCAACTTAAATTGGAGGTAAAATATTAGGAAAAGTGCATTTTCTCTCTCACACTAGGGATACACAAGTACCGCGGCTTGATTGTGGCTGCATGGATCCCTGTTCTAAATTGATTTATGGCAGTAGCAGCAGTCCTGCTGGCAGGGAATGTGTGGGCTGGCGAAGGTCGTCCCTTCAGTAGAGGGGCGTTTGTGCCGATCCCTTCAGAAAGGAAAGTGTGGTCCCAGCCTCGGCTGGTCTGTGCCATTTCGACAGCCTTCAAAAGTTGAATAGTAGTTGCACAGAGTCCCCACCTGAACTTTCAGGAAAAATTTCGCTCACTTTGAGGAAAATAGGCTTATCAGTTATGCTGGTAACTTTTTGTTTGTTTTCAGTGAGTTGTCTAGTTTGTTGCATGTTTCTGCCTCCTGAATCGTTTTATTGACTCAGCTAACAAAACATCAAACGTCTCGTATTTATTTTTCAATAATTTTAATGAGCTTTGGATTTATAGCATTTTTGTAGGGCGAGTTTCACACGGCTGTAAGATATTAAATCTATACAGCTGTAAATAGTTTTTGATACGATTTTGAAGGCATTTAAAACAGTTAACTGAAAATTTTCAAAGAAGCTAGATTTATTGTTACTAATATTTTAAAACTATGAATATCTACATTCATCGCTGGGGTATATGTATCTAAATTTCAGTCATGTTCTATCTTGTTTACATTTCGGTAATTTTATCAGTCTATTTGGTTTACATAGCGATTCTCCGAAGAATTTAAAAGCGAACAGTAATTTAAAACTCAAACTCTTTTTAGTTTTAGGGTATCAATATTTGAGGCCCTTATTTTGGTATAATATTTTTTTCATAGTTTTCCTTTTAAGTAACATAATAGATACTGGTTTCATTTGGGCCTAGCGGAGAAAAACACAAAATGTTAAAATTACATTCTTATTTAATTTTGTAGCATATATTTAGTAACCAAATATACTACAGAAGTATTAAGACTTTTTGTGTGGTTGTTATTGTTTCAATATTTATTTCATTATTTTTATAATATTAATTTTATTTAGTAACTGTTGTTATCTGTAGGGTTTGGTATATAAATATTTATTGTAATAAGGCATTACATATGTATCCGAATGAATTTACATTTTAACTAAATTATATTTCAGTATTACTTACCAACATAAAGGCCTCAAATATTGAGTCTATAAAACTTTATAAATTAATAATAAAGTATTAATTTTTGACAAGTTTCTTGTCAAACGATATTCCAAGCGTGCATTGTGTTTCCGTTTTCCACTTCATTGAACCTTTGTAAGCAAAAAACTATTTCCTTTTTTAACTTATCTTTCTCAGCTCATTTTTATCGAAATTTTACATCACGATCTGTTACCATAGGTACATACTTAAAATATAAAATATAATTAATTTTTCATACGTAGCTGGTACCAACAACTTAAAACTCCGTAGCCGCACTTTATTTTACTAATTGCATGCTCTTGTAGTTCAGTAAATTTATAAGACTTATTTAATTTGTTTATTAGCGAATCCATACGTACAACTGACAAATTTGTTTAGTTTTATAGATTTTAACTTTTGTATCATTATATTATTTGAAACATAAGTTTTATTTATTAAACGGAATGTAAAGTTGGTAAATTTTAGTAGAAATTATTGGCATTCGGAAGTAAGAATCGTAAAATCTTCAGCATCAGATAAAGCAGACTACATAATGTATAGTGTTTTTAAATTTTGCAAAATAATAATTAAACATTCTAAAAGTTAGTTTTAGTTATTTTCACTACATTATATTAGTATCATTAACAGTTTTTCCACATATATAGGGTTTAATACTACATATACGTAACTAGGTACCTGAAAATATCTACTCGTAACATTGGAATTGCTTTTGTCTTACACACAGTTGTTAGTGTTATGTTATAAATTTTACTGGTTTCCAATTAATTAAAAATTTGTCTCCATCTTTTCCCACAAAACCATCTGACATACTGAGTTTCATTAAATAGTGACAGATGTATTAATATTTTAATATTTTATTTTGACATACTAATTTTTAATTTAATTCTGTTCAATTTTTGTTCAATAATTCGATAATAAAAGTTTTAGGTATAAATTTTATTCCTTAATGTATTTATTGAAATACGTTTTCTCTCACATGATAGGGCTTTGTTAACTGCTGTCTCCTTTATTACTAAAGTACGACTCCTCCCTTCAATAGTGTGAATCTAGTTAAGTAAATAATTTTTATTAAACTTTCATACTGTGATGTATTATTTTTTAGAACATTTAATTGTAATATTTATGCCTACATGTCTTAATAAGTTTCCCACCAACTTGTTGTTTGTCTCCACAACATTGTTCAAACATTTGCTGTATTGATTAGGATATTTTACTAATATTATTTAATTAATTAACTACAACTTTTGTCATAAAATTAGGTATAGGCCACATACCAAAACACTATCTTCTTACTCTTGAACATATTTAATTGCATAAGTATCACTACGAGTTTCAAAAGTTAGAATTTATGTGTTTATTTGTAATTCAGATAAATTTGCATGTAGCGATACTGTGATCCTTTTCATGCACTTGACCATCGCATTTGTTCAATAGCTCCAACCAGTTAAACATAAAATTAAAATATTTTCTTTTTACAATAATTGTATTTATTGAAATATATGTAGCTACTACACATACATATATGAGAACCCTTGAAAATATGTGCTATTTCTTTTAACTTGCTCATTTGTGACATATTAATTTTGTAATGCCACAAAGTATGTATTTTGAACATGGAAAATATTTTGCATTGCTCACTATCATGAAACAGAAAAGTTTAATATTTTCCCGACATTTGTAAAGTAAGAAGATGTGGTCCCCTAAGCATAATAGCCGCGATATATAAGCAATTTCATTATTCAAATATTATAGCTATAAGCTACAAAAACGCGTTTACATACACTTTCATATATATATATATATATATATATATATATATATATATATATATATATATATATATATGATGAATAGCTATCGGAATGAAAAGAACATTTTGCTAAAGGCGAGGCCGAAGTGCAAAAGAGCATGTGCAGTCGTAAGAGAGCCGATTTACGAACTCCGTCTTCGAAGTCGTTACAAGGATGTGATTATATTATTTATTTCTTCCTCTTCCATCTTCTCTCGTTCTCTTCCTCCACTACAGTTTTCTCAGGGACTGCAGTAGCATAGCGGCGAGATGTCTTGCTTCCCATATTCGAAAATAGAGGAAGTTGTGTATGTTGCTGTTGTCTACAGGCGTTTCAGTCCTCCATATTTTAATAAACGTGATAAAATGTTATTGTCTTTCAGTCATATGACAGTAACACAATTTTAATATATCTATCTGTAGACATTTTGCTTCTTGTATAGGTCGTACAAGATTAGTGCCGCGGTGGCCGAGTTGTCAGACCATTCGCTTCCCACCACGGCGATCCGGGCTCGATTCCCGACGAGGTCTCATATGGGAATAGCGCCAGATGATGGCGTTGATCAGCGGGTTTCCTCTGGGATCTCCCGTTTCTCCTACCTTTTCATTCCGGCGCTGTTCCTTACCTCACGCAACCACTCACCAGCGTTAAAGACCTCGATGCTGAGCGGTTACCAAAATCTCTCACTTACTTATACAAGATTCAGCCTTGTAATTATTTGTAAGCCTCGGAGTGTTGTATGATACTCGTAGGCAATTTTTAATATAAGACAAGCATTCGCGCTGTCGCGCAAAGTGGCTGACATCTGGTGGCGAGTTTACGAACTAGTGAAGACGGCATCAACTAATGTTTTGCTGCTTACGGCAATGTAAAAGTTCAGATGTATTTTAGAGTTTTATCCCGGTGAAAACCAGTAACTTGAAATTTTCTGAATTCGTAAATATTGGAAATAGTCTGAACTTGCCTTTCTGCCGTGTTAGTTATGGATAAAAAGCATTCAAAGTATTATTTTCCAGGTGGCAGTTGCTTCGTTCTCGGTAACATAAACTTGGAAATATATGTTTGAAACAAAAGAAAATGTAAAAATAAAGCAAATTGATATAGGTAAATTAAAAACAAATAATTCTAATAATTCTTTGCTACAAATACTGTACGTGTGCGTTGTATGCAGACTCTTAATAACAAAAAAATTCCAACGCAACAAATTTTAGCACTTAAGTCGTTAACACATTATAGAATCCTGTTTGCAACTACCATTACAGATAGTTTTAATAAAATTATTTGAATTTAATTTAGATATTAGTAAGGACTATTTAAGAAATATAAATTTACAGTGATATTTTATAGACGTACGAAATTAATCTAGTACCTCTAAGCAAAAAATTCGTTGTATTTTCATTGTATGCATTTTAAATATTTAATAGTAATAGCGCTATCAATTGTCAAAATGTTAAACTGCTATAATTTTACCGTAATTAGAATAAAGGTATTAGTTGAATTTATTTTATTTTACATACGTCCGTCATTTTGCGGTTTCACATGTTTAATTATAACTTTTGTAGTGATTGTCAACGTATATTTATCTATGTATGCTACTTAATTTACAACACCAGGGAAAAAAGGCAGACAAATAGAACATATGATTCTCAAACATGACATTTGCATCCAAAAACGCAATCTCGCATCATTTTATTATTATTTATTATTAATTTTATTTGCATTTGCATCCTTCCTCATTAGCACCCAGATAGGATAAGTCCAATTATACAATACTACAGTATGACACAAAATTGTGAATCACATAATTACAAAATACATAGCTTAAATATATACATACATTGTCAATAAGACACAAAACATATGATTACATAATATCACATACGTAACATTACATTAAAATGTATGTACCACTAAAGAATTCATTTACAGAATATGGAAATTTAGTTATAATGAATTTAACAGTTTTAACTGACAAAACATTGATAAACATGCAGCAAATATTCGCTACACAATCAATACTTTCATACATTTCTTTTGGTGTCTGAAATATACTTTTATTCCACCAGGTTTGCACAAAAACGAAAATCTTAAATACAAATACAAGAAAACAAATAGCCAAGCAATTTCGTTGACACCGTCTTTGCCCTCCATTTTGTCGTATGCAGTGCTGCACTCTGGAGAAGGCGACGCCGCGAATGTGCTAAATTTTTTGAAAACTTAGTCTAAATGGGAAACTTTACCCTAAAATTTCTGTATGCATGATCTTGATATCGTAAGAATTTGTAGAATTTAAAATAAATATTTATTTTAATTAGAATTTTTAAATTTGAGGTTTAGCCAAAATCAAAATAAGTAATTAACTAATGAATAAAAAATTACAGGAACTGAAAGCCTGTATATCAATGCAATTTATGAAATGTTTGACAAAAGTAAGTTCTGAAAATTTCAGTAAGAGCCAAAAGTTAAATTAATGCAAAAATATACTCATTTTCATCAATAGTTAAAAAATACGAAAATGTTATGCTTTGTGGTTTTAAAAGTTGCTTGAGGTAGCTAACATAATTAAGTATCAATGTGAATTATCTTTTTTCTGCGGTTTAATTATTTTTCATTATTTTGGCTACACAGCAACCACCATTGTGTGACTTTTGATAGGTGATTATGCTAAAACTATGGGACCTAACTTTTTTATTTGGGGAAATGACATGTTATCTGACGTGTAAAAGTTGAACAGTGTCCAACGTCCTTAACGGTAGATGGTCATGACGGGTTTGTCGCGTACGAAGGTAAGCCGCAGACTTGTAGTAACTGTTCCAAGATGGACATCTCCGTACAGTGTATCCAACCTTACCACTACTGGTACAAAAAGGCGTGCGACGCAGTTGGGCGCAGGTAGATAAAGAGGACAGCAACACCAGTAGGGAAACAAGCGTCTCTTTGGCGGAAAACATCATACACCCGCATGTAGCCCAACCATCAACAGCAGACGCCAATAAGGCACAAGGTAATGACTCCATGACTTCACGAGATTTTTTGTCATCGCCTACGTGGCCACATGAAGCAACATCCATCGCCTTAGAAGTAACCCACGCGGACAATAACACAATATCGGGAAACGACATTGCAAATAACTCACAGGGAGCAGTTAGTAAAACACTTGCCCTCCGGAAAAAAACAAGTGAGCCGGAAACCGCTGATAGCGCACGGAAAGGAAAAAAAAACCGTCATGATGATCATAGCCCAACACGACATGACACGGTTACTCCAGAGAGCCCTCGTTCACAACGTGAACACTCGTTAAACGTAGCAAAACAAGACGTCCAGAAACATAAAAGCACTGCATCCCAGCAAGACGCAGACATGATAGTATTGGACAGTGATAATACGGGTAATAACGTACGCGACTGTTAATATTTGCACAATTGAGGCTCCACATAAATATCATGCACTGCTACAACTTGTACGCGCCCACGCCTATCGCTCATCTGCCTTACCTTGATCAATACAATGTTTTCACTAACACAGGGGATAGTGGGAGAGGCATGAGTATCATCACATGTAACCACATTGATATGTGATGAACATCTATCAATGTGTACAATGTCTGGTACGTTAATGTCGACTCAAGCCCACAATGACGCCGGCAACAAGGTTATAGGACACAGCGTCAATATGTGCGCCCCATCTGGCTCTCGACACAAAACTGCTCGCCAGGAATATTCTTCGTGATATTCTCCCATTTTTAAATGGTGACGTACACAATATAGTCATAGGGGGTGACTTAGATTGCGTAATAAATTCTGTTTATTACACGGGCGACACATGCCCGACCAATACGGCACTGGAAGAATTAGTCACTGCTATAGAAGTCGACGACGTCGCAGAAGCATTACAAATACTGACACCACATTTCACATTCCATAGCTATGCATCCAGCCCTCGCCTAGACAGGTTTTACGTTTCCCGTACACAATGCAATTCTATACGATCATATGATGTCATTCCCGCAGCCTTCACATGATAATATTTACATTGGAACATGACAATAAGACACCGCTACCAGGCCGGAAATTTTGGCGGTTACAAACTCATTAGATGGGACAGCAGGAAGTATATGATGATTTTCAAAGAAAATGGGGATAGAGGCAGAGACGTGAACATCAATACACGGACATTGCAGACTGGAGGGAAAGATGTGCCAAGCCCGGTGTACGTAAAGTTCTTCGATATCACGGACGCCGACATCTACGGAACCAAGAATCGCTTCTATACACATACGAGCGAGCACTGAGAGAACTAACACTCGGCACCGGACGTAAATACCCGAATAAAAGCACGTCGATTTAAAAATAACGTAACGGACTTCCGTAAAGCAAACATGGACACACACGTCGGGTTTCATAACAATCAAAGTCCGCTGGCGCAGGGAAAAATAAGTATTCACTCTCTCATGCCGGAATGGAATAGGAAACGCAAATGTCACATCAGTACACTGCGAATATATCACGGCGCGATTTAGTAGTGGACGGCCGCAAAATAACATACGGTGACGATATTTATCTAATGGTTAAAAAATTAACGAGGTGAAAGCGGTTCATCATATTTTAACAACATATGGCCGCGCTTCTACAGCCAAATGGATCCGAAAAAAAAAAATATTTGAACTCAAGAACGAACCACATACAGTAAAAGGCTTCAAACCCTTTGTGAAAACAGAAACACACACACTGGGTGTCACCTTTACACGCGGGATAGAACAAAATCAACCTGGGAAAGTGTCATCCAGAGAAATAGAGGCAGTTTGTTGGAATCGCGACTAAGAAACACAGATATTATACAGAGAATATACTTGGTCAATACATACCTGTTATACCAACTATGGTGTGTGGCATAGGTATCAGCCATGCCAGCAGATGTAGCGGCTCAAATTAGGCAATTTATTATTGGATGGTTTATATGGCGCTTGTTCTTTCTCCGAGTAAGCAGAGAACAACTACTACTACCGATCACTAAAGGTGGCCTGGAATTAGTTGAGCATGAAGCTAAAGCGATGGCTCTCTTTCAGAAAACATTCATTCAAAATGACTATATACTGTGCCACATGGCGTGACAGGTTGCTACCCCGCCAATATAATACTGCAGTGCGATGTACAAAAAATACGATCGAGAAAATACCGAACGACGCATCTATCTCTACACGGACGCTTTATGATCATTTCAGACGTAGGACAACCACAGTACCAACTATAGAGAGAAAAATCCCTACATTCAGGTGGACTCAAATTAAGAAAAACCCTCTCTGATCAAGAAATTCCAACGCAGCTGCGCGCGTCTGCTTACGCATTGATCAATGGCATTTTCCCAATCAATTATCGACGGAAACGTATTGGTCTTTCCTCTGATGATCAATGTGAAATAGGTGGAGCTCAATGTCGTAAAGTGCACATATTCTGCTTCATTGTGTAACTAGTGTAAACGGATGTTAACAATATTGCTCGCCACACCACCAGCGTCGACAGGACGTGCTTTTTGAAATTCACCGCCTTTCCGTGTGCAAAACTTTGGACAGCCACACGGATAATAATGAACTTAATAGACTTTACGCTTAAGAGTGTGACGCCGCAGTCACTTCGGGATTTTTCGGCATAAGTATGCCAAGCTAGATGGACGATAATTAAGGACGATACGTAACAACAGAGATAAGGGCACTACCTATTGATGATTTAAATAATTCTCCTCTTTGGAATATTGTTACACTAACTACTCAGTGATTATTGTTGGTCATATTTGTTTTGCTTTCTTTTTCAGCTCTGGAATTTTATGAAGAGTAATGAATTTCTCAATGTAATACATACAATGCAACAAAAAAGTTTACGTTAATAAAATACTAATTTTAAAAAATGCCTGCATGCGTGTCTCGTAGAGGAAAGTTGTTATTTTGAAGCAGGTTCAGTCCCAACCACTTCCAAAATGTAAACTATTTATTCATTTTCAATTTGTTTCACGCATTCATATAAAACAATTACAACTGTCAGCTAAAATAATTTTCAATAATATATTAAACATTGTCTGTACATTGTGATATTGGCACATTAAGCAGTGTGCCATGAGAGCCAATATCACATGTTTGAAAAAGTGACATTGGCCCTTTTTTGGCAATAAACCGACGAATTGTCATGAAAACTAAGTGTGCACTGAGGTGCCGAAAAATATTAGTGATAGGTTTGTTATCTATTGTTAAAATAAATGGAAACTTAATTCCTTTGCTTTGTTTATTGCTTTGAATGCGTACTTCAGTGTGTTGTTAATGTTAAATGAACACAACTGTTACATTAGATGTCGCACTGAAGTGTAACAAATACGTGCTGGTTCTAGATATTAAATACACAGAACCAAAAATAATCATTTCGCACACAACAATACGTATTTTAGTAATTGGTCAGGTAAACCTAACCTACTTTGTGATACTAATGAATCGAACTACAGTGCCAGAAATACGTTAAAATTATTTTTAATTGTGATGCATTGCTCACTTTTTGCCGAAAATACACACGCTTGCTATCTGTTGATAACCTTGTGAACTAGGTGTCAAATTGTGTGAAGCCCGCAGCGTGTTTTATCACGATATTAATATACATCATGGTATTGTTATAGTTTTCTTATTTGTATTTCAACCACACCGTACTTTAATTAAAATTGATTCATTAACATTGGGTATAATACGGTATACTTGTAGTTCTAACCGTGAACAATAACCAATAAAATAGATAGTGATTAAATGATTTTTAATTCGTAAATTACTTACATGGGTGTAAGCTATTAACGTGTTTTCTTTAGTTATTTACAAACAACTCCTTTATCTGATATATCGGTGCTTCGTCTGTTTTTTGTCCAGGTTTCGCTGGCGCATTTCACGAGTTAAGAGAGTTATTCGTTGTTAGCTGAAGCGATCGATAGTATTAATATGTAACGATAAATGTTGAGTTACCAATTTATATTGATGTTACAGAATTACGTCCTTAGTACGCTGCCCTTGGTACATACTACGGATTTCGTTATCAGATCTCGACCGTAACTTTTAGTTTCCCGAGTAACGAGTTAAAGAATACAGCTACAGGAGATATATCGATGTGTTCTTTGTTTCAGGATGATACTCACGTAAATGAACAATATTACATTTCGGAATTTTTCCTAATTATTTAATTACCACTGAGAAAATTAATTTGAAGACCATTTAGGAAAGATTAACGGAAAAGCAAGTACAAACTTTGAGAAATAATTTATACTAATTTACGCTGTGTAGTACAATCTCTTTGTTCATGGGACTTCATAAATACGTGATATTCTAATTAAAGAATACTGTTACATGACACATAACAGTGTGATACTGGCGAAGAAAACCTGGTATGACACAAATATTACGCCTACATGCGGGTAAAGTTGCGGGCGGCCTGCTAAATTATAAATAAATGAATTAACCATTTTATTTTAACACTATCATGTAATCTCGAATTATAGAAATGTTTTACACATTCAAATATGCATGTGTTTTAGTTTTAAATGTTTCCTATTTTTATGGGGATACATATGCATATGATATGAACAACTGTATAAAATGTTATATCGATTATTTTTTGTTATGTTTAATTTTAAACAAGTTTGATTTGTATGTTGTGCATAAAAAAGTACCGACAGTAACATTCTCTAATACACTTAAAAAATTTAAGACGAAAAAATAAACGCATTTCTCCTATTCCATTTGCAGCTGGCACAAACGCTACGAAGAATTTTAGGTTTTTTTTTACATAATTGTGAAATGCGAAAATACAATACCAATGAGATATAACAAAACGATTAATTAATTTCTTGATAATACTTAAGCAACGATAGTTACGATAAGTTTCAATATTATTCTCAAATATATTTCCTACTGTTTCTCTTCAATTGTAGAGTTAAAACGATACATTTTCTTTATTACTTAGTTGTCTACACTAGAGTAATTAATTTATAGATTATAGATAAAGAGAGTCAAAAGAAAACAAAATCAGCAGAAACATAAATTTGAAGATTACTATGTCTTTAGGAACACGTAGAACACGAAGTTAAAACATAAATGTGTAGGCTACATTATGTAGAGGAATGCGTGGTTCATCACACAATGTTTGTAACTAAATTTCAACTTTAAAGTCAGAGTAAAAAATAATACTAACTGAGAGATATTACCGAAGATATTGTAATAATAATTTAAATATTTTGGGGCCTATAAACGTTTCAGCATTGATTGGTATATGACTATTTTACATTATAAATCTACACCATTTGAAAGGTGTGTTATGTTCCATACTTTACTTAAGATTTTCCTTTCGTGTGGTTCCGTACACCAAAATACAAGAATTCTACTAGAAACACTATGAAACTTCCAATAGTGCCGAGCAGCAAAATGCAGAAATAAAACTCTACATGTTTCCATTCAAGAACATGGGCACAGTCACCGGTGACAAACTTGTTCTTATCAGATTCAATACCAGACATAAATTCCTTGCTAAACTTACTTAAAAATCCATTTTCCATGCTCATTAAAAAAAAAGAAGTTATTTCGTTCAGGAATGGAAAATTATCTCGTGCTGGGAAGACGAATAAAATGCTTATTATGTATTCATCCATTATATGAAGAAGTGGATGATTATCTCTGAAGTTTTCAGCACGCGTTGTTTGGTACAGAGCCTCGGTTATTTCAGAAACAGTAGCGCAGTTTCCGTTTGATTTGGCCATGTCAATGGCAATGTCAGCCGTTTCTACCAATACAAGTCTCTCCAAAAAACTCAGGATAATGGGGTCAGTCATGTCCATTGCTTCAATCATTCCATCACTCTTGTACCTAAACTCGTCATTCTGACTCATTGGAACAGCAATCTTAAAATCGCTCGCAAAAAATTCATCCAAAGTGTTAATGTCTTTAGCATACTGTGGCACCATCATGTAACTATGGAAGGAGCCAGTGTATGCATTATTGAATATTATGTTAAATATAATTATAGACGTCAGAAATATGCGCAAAGGGCTAGTTACTGGTTTGTTAGACACATGTCCCACTATCAATGTCCGATACAACTCGAAAATTTCTAGTTGTGGAATGTGAGTAAGACATAAAATATACTTTGAAATTTGGCAGGAAATAATAGTCATGAATATGAATACTAAATATAACGTCCACGTCGAAGGAGTGAAAGGCAAAATGGCATTCATCCATCGTGGAATTTTTCTTGCAGCTGGAACCACGAAAACAATTTTGTTTATCAAAAATGGGTATGAAGACTTTTTCAACTGACTTGGTTTGCTTATAATTTCTCCATACGTAAATGTGTCGAATTGTTTTCCATATCTTCTTGAAAGACACCATCGGCTTGTGTCGGTGGAGTTTAAGTTAATATCTGTTACCATTGTAAAATTGTATAGTTGCGTTAACATCTCATACATTTTGTAATACATACCGTCGTATATTACATCACCGCTATTCGTAATGGATTTATACACAAAAGGAGGGAAATGTGGTATTTTTACCAATATAGGATAGCCTTCTGCGTTGTGTACTTTTCCTTCTATTATGTGTACGCCTTTACGGACAGTGTCCAAAGACTTTTGTGTGAATAAACCACTTCGCTTAAACGGACTGAAACTTAATATTTTAACGTCATAAGATACTGGTATCTTGGATGACTCAAAATGTTTATATGTATAAAGTAATATGCAGTGTATGATTTCCAGTTTTGTCCAGTATGACCTCAAAACATCTTCAACGATCTCTGTAGAATCAAGTATTTTAGTTACTACGAGAAGAAAGTATGCCTTGTTGTCCCAGTAAATCGACTGTGAAATTTCCACTGCAGTTTCCATAAAGAAGTCGTATTCTGCATTTTCTGAAACAATGACGAACAGTTTTGATCCACTTGCAAATAGTTCTTCTGGTTGGCTTGCGTTATCTGATATAAATTTATTCATTACATTGACGGGACACGGCGTGGGTTCATGAAATGTTTTTAGAATTTTGTCTGTGGTACTAGAATACTCACTGTGCGTTTTGATAAATATGTATCTAAAATTAATATTGTCTATGTTATCTAACACACTTCTTGCCGCCGTGATAATACCAGTTTTGTAGTGTTGTGAATTTTGTTCCAGATTTGAGAATATATGTGCGGATGAAATTAGTGAAAACATCGTTATAAACAATATTCTTGATATCTTCGACGACCGTACCATTGGTGCAATCTGCTGGGGCACACATCTGAAAAATAAATAAATATATATATATATATATATATATATATATATATATATATATACAAACAGCCATTTTAACATAACCTGTTGAATACCATATTTAACCGTAATTAAGGATAACATTAAAAGTTTTCAGAACTATTTATGCACAGCAAAATAAAGGAGTTGCTTAGTCTAGTTGATTTAACTGTAGTTAGCTATTGAACATAAATTTTTGTTTCTCTCACAGCTCTCATGTGGCAGCGTGAACGTCGGAAAAATATTTACATTTTACTGCAAGTGCTTCAAGCAGCTGCAGAATACGGTTGTTGGTTTATATATATATATAGTTACTTTTATTCAATTTTTTTGCTTAAAAAATGTGACATAAATTAAACCAAGTTAAAAAATAAGTAATTGACATATTTTAAACAGTCGCTTTTTAAGCACAGAAATATAACTTTCACGGTGTCTATTTCAGTAGTTCTAATAAAATGAAAGCAGATTCATAATTGTTAATATTTTGTTGTTTCCTGTTTGTTTGTATACTCAATTTCTGTGACTTAGACTAAGAGTTTACTTTAACAGGAAAGATTATCTCATTTGTATTCTTAAAAGCGTTGTTCATGTGTACTCTCGTATTAAAATAATTTATATCACTTGCATTATAATTTTATACAATTCATTGTCATGGAGTAACTATACAGGATGTAACAGAAGTGATGGTCAATAATTCACACATGGAAAGTACTGGCCAAAAGAAGCTACAAATGTCCAATAAACATGGGTCCGGAAATCAACGGTTGTCGAGTTGTCGAAATAGAACACATTGTTTGTTGCAGTTGATCAGTATGTAGGAACACATGGAATTTATAATCTTTAAAGAAGGTGTTCAAAATGTTGCCCATGCGTCTGAATGCAACACTGAACTCGTCTCTGAAACGAGTTGCGAATCCTCTCAGGCAGTCCTGGTGTATTCTGTAAATGCTGGAAGGCTGCTTCAATCCGGAAGCGTAATTCTTCAAGAGAGTTGATCTCAGTAGCATAGACCAGGCTTTTTACATGACCCCTCACACAGAAATCCAGGCACAGGTCCTCCTGTACCTATCCAATGTTGATCATACCGTCGAGTTAGAAGCCGGCACACACGTAATTGAAAATGTGCTGGAGCACCGTCATGCACAAACCACATGTTCAGGCGTTGGTTCAGTGGAACATCATCATCACGAAGCAGATCTGGAAGTACAGTACGCAGAAACTGCCTGTACCTATCTCCGGTTAGTCTCTGTGGTAGGAAGTGTAGTCCAATTATTCGGTCTCCGAGCAGTCCGGCCCAGACGTTCAACGAAAAACGTTGCTGATGTCGTGACACGTGTGTCGCATTAGGATTGACATCGGCCCAAATGTGACAGTTATGGAAGTTGAAAATGCCGTCACGGGTAAACCCAGCTTCATCCGTGAACAGAATACTGCTTACAAACAGAGGGTTCAAAGTACACTGTTGTTGCATCCATTGGCAGAAATTCTCTCTAGGAAGGAAGTCTGCATTGTTGAGAGCTTGCACACGCTGGAGATGATACGGATACAGTAATTGCCGATGTAAAATCCGCCACACACTCATATGACTCAGCACACGCTCCTGGATAGCAATACTCCTTGTTGAAGTACTCGGACGTCCGTGTACAATGTCTAACACCCTTGCCTCAACATCAGGTGTTATGGATCTGGGTCTACCTTCTCGTACATGATGTGCGAAACTCCCACTTTCTCGAAGGCGCTGATGTATCCTCGTAAATGTACGTCTGTCAGGCTGCCTGCGGCGAAGAAAAGCTTCTTCATACAATCGTGCAGCCTGAAGTGCACTGCCATTAGCTTTGCCATACATGAAGTGCATGTCAGCGTACTCTTCATTAGTGTAACTTCCGTCCATGGTGCCTTTACTTTCGTAACTGACTGTCTGTACGGCACAGTGCATGTAGGGAGCGAGGGGAGTAGTTACGCATGCGTCAACAACCTGATAAGTGAACCCATACCTTGAGATACCAGCGTCATTACCTAGGAATCCAAACGCGTTCGGAGTTGGTTCCCAATTCGACTTGTTACGAGAACTCGACAACGGTTGATTTCCGGACCCATGTTTATTGGATATTTGTAGCTTCTTTGGGCCAGTACTTTCCATGTGTGAATTATTGACCATCACTTCTGGTACACCCTATATATATATATATATATATATATATATATATATATATATATATATATATATATATATATATATATACATAATTTTTGATGCCGCGTGAAAAAACCGTCACAATTCGAGAGACATACGAGAACGCATTCCGGACTGTTTGAGCGATCAGTGCTTCGAAACACTCGAGTGACCAAAAAAATTTTCTACCACCAAAGTGCTGCTTGAAACAAATTTTTAATGTACTCTTTTCTTCCAAGTACTCGAGATAGCATTTTGATGCCATTCGTTCATGCCCATATCAAATGAAAAAATCTGGGCGGTTCTCACAGTTTTGTTCTTGAGAGTTAGCGAGGATTGTCGTTTTGTGGAAGTGAAACATTATAGGAATGTAAGAGAAAGGAATACAAACAATTGAAAATCCGCTGACCGGCGACATTGTTGAACACAATATTAAAATTGGAAGTTACGTTCCAGATACCGAACCACAATATTTTTTGTTGAAAAGAAAAAGGACGGGGGGTTACAAATTAAGTCATGGTATTTTTTTCTCGATAGAATGATGTTAACGATTTTTTTAACGATGACTCGTCAACAGTGTACCGAGTTTTATCATTACCTACTTGTTAGCAAATACGCGAATCATATAGATTTGACAGCAATATTTGAAACTCAACTCTTAACTATAACTTTAAATTCTGAAATAGGCTAACAGGGTTTTCCCAATTAAGAAGAAAATGCCGTTTAGTGTTTATGACGGCCCGATATTCCCGACAGTGTTTATTTGGTATACTGAAGTCATTCTAAAGTTGTAAAGATGCTTAAACAGATACTAGAAACTGGTCTCCCTATTCCTTTTAAAAGTTGATTGAAGAAATATTTTATACTCCTCGAATTTACTGTTTGAAAATACAATAAATCCTTCCATCAAGGCCTTGCCCTCTTGTTTCGATTGTTTTTGCGACGATCTTTTCTGTCTTAAACTAGAGGAGGTATAAAAATTTGTCCAGAAGTTTTTTTTAAAATGGTTTTTGCCGTGATATATAATTTTTCAAAGCAAGTAATTATATGATTTCGGCTAAAATGTCAACTAACGAAAATTTCGTTAATTAAGTAACTAGTTGAACCATGGTATTTACTGTCTAGAAAAATATTCTGCCAACGTAGAGAAGACAATTTTAAACAAATCTGTCAAACATATTTTTTTTATATCGGCTCTCATTTAGGCCGAAAAAAATTAATGTTACTAAAAATAGAAACTAAAGAACATGTCCTTAAATGTGAAAATTATATCCGTTGTGATAGTTTTATTAATACTGATAGAGCTCAAGCATTTCCCATACCTATTACAATTCCAAGAAAAATTACTTAGAAATAATTGTGATATTTGACTTATAAATTAGTAAATTAATTAACTTTAGGTTTAAACACACAAAAAAAATTAAATTATATAAAAAACCCAAACTAATCTTTACTTAATTTGCAAACAAGCAAAATCTCTCTTCTTCTGTGCTATATAATTACGTTGTAACGAACTATTTCTGCAAGGAAAATAAGTGAGATATGAGTCTGCTACGTTTGTTCACTGTCGGAAAGTGATTCTCTAACTTCCACGTGAACTATCTAACAAAAACTTTTCGTTATAAATATGTGCATATCGACAGCGCAAGAGCGAAACATTTCATACGTAAAGTATGTTATCTTGTTCATTTGTGAGGTTTTAAAATAATATTTACAATAAACTTTGTGGAAAATTAACAAATACCACGTATAATTATCTTGGTTTTTGTAGGCATGAAATACCATTAACAGAAAACTTATTTTAGATGTTTTAAATACAAAAAAAAAATGTTAAGTAAAACTAATAATACGTAAGCAACAAACCATCTAACGCGTAATGACAGGTAATAAAATGATTATCTTTATTAAGACTTAAATATTTTTCAAGTAGCAGATAAAGGTTCGATTCTCGGGTGAGGAAAATGTATTTTAATATTTTGTTATTTCTTAAAGCTCTTTCGTAACAGGCAATAATTATCTCTGTGTATAAAAGAGAACACTGACTGAATGACTGACTGATATATCAAACTGCATCCCAAACCTCTTTACTGGATCCAACAACGAGAAAATGTTTTTGTGTTGTTTATCTTCAGGTCGTAAGCGAACACTATGAAAGGATTTTTTGAATTTCGACCTCTAAGGGGGTGAAAAGGAGTGAAATGCATTTTCGGAGAAATGACGTTAGAGATCGAACCCGATGGCCTATCAACGTTATTTGTACTTCTGTGAGTCACACATAAAATGCATACTAGCCACATTCAGGATTCTTCTAAATGCAACATTTAAGGGGGTGAAACGACAAATGTGTTTAGATTAATTATTGATATTTATTTGAATCCTTCAAGATGAAGAGTTGGTTTGCTCTTCAAAATGTCACTTACGTAAATACCCAAAAGCAGTTTTAGGATTATTTGAAATTCAACTCCCAAGCAGTAAAAAGGGGAAAATATGCTTTTCATTAATCTTCTAAATAGCTGGAACACAATTAGCTATCGTCGTGATTTTTACTGTTAATGGTTACGTATACAACTGACTTAGATGGGACTCCAAGACGTTTCAAAATTTGATAAGTAAGGGGGGTGAAATTACATGAAATGGGTTTTCGATTATCCCTCTATATCCATCGAACCAATCGAGATATCGTAGTGCTCTTCGCTTGCTTTATATAAAAAAATATGTAAATATTAAAAATTATAACATTTAAATAAATTGTTCTGGTTGAGCCCTTCGAGATATTAAGTTTATTTTTGCTCCATGGTTATGATGATTAGGTAAATGGCCGCAAAACGGTTTTAAGATTTTTCAAAATTCGAACTCTCAGTACTGTACAAAGGGGATGTGTGATTTTTATTGAATGACTGATTTTGTTTTTGACGGAACGACCATCGTCGTTATTTTCACTTCAATTGGATATTTGTACAAGTATTTAAGATTTGAAATGAAGATTTTTCGAAATTCGACACCTTAAGGGGTGAAAAGGCATGACATTTGTTTTCTACCAGCCGATGATACTTATCATAATCAGTAGAGATACTGAGGTATTGTTCGCGTAAGAATTTAGCTTACGTAAGTACTTAAAAAAGTTCTGAGAGATTTTGTTTAGTAAGATAACTTATTTATTAAGGCGGATACAAGGTTTGTAAGCTTCCAATTCAGACGATCCGAAAATGAAGTACGTCCAGCGAGAAATAAATTATATGAGCCCAGGAAATAAACTATTTTTAAAGGTAATTTTCATGAATAACTTCGGCGATATGTGACATAGTTGTTGAATTTTTTCCGGTGGAAATCAGTCTTAATGCCCTGTAAACTATGTATTTCATACGGTACCCTCTTACGTTAAAGAGTCTGTAATTACCCGGCAGCAACAACAACATTGCTGTGAATATAAATAAGGTCCAGGCGTAGTCGCTGTTAGTGGAAGGGACAAAGACGCCTTTAATGTAGACAGACAACTTGTGACGTGCACAATGATTACTCTTACCATGTATCAGCAGCAATAGAAATTAATTAGGATAATTTCTGAATATCAAAATTAATCGCCCATGCGACCATTCATTCTCCTCGGCATCATGTCACGAAGCCGATGGAACTATAATGAGAAAGCAATAGTCAATGTTATTGTTTATATGTAAATAAAACTAAAATGTGTATGTTTCGTCTCTGCGGAGAGAGCAGGTGCGTCTTCTGGACGGCAACCTGGCTCCTCACCCCCACCCCACTTGTACCTCCCTTAGCGGTTGGTGGAGAGGGGAGAGTGCTGCCTGTACAAATTAAGATGCAAATGTTAATTATTACAACAGTAAGTAGTATATAAGGAACATTAAGATTTAGGAGCTTCAGTGGTAATTATTGTCAAGTGTAATGAGGGAATATTAATGTCACAATTAAATAAATGTGGCAGTACTTATTAGGTATACTACGTTGAGCTCATCGCGCTATTTAGCTACTGGATAGTGTATTCATCAAAGTTTTTGGTTAGAGGAGAGAGAATAAAATGATTTTAGGCTAGGTTTGCCTGGTTTGTATAAGAACAAATTAGCGTAATGGAAGGGCAGAATTCCTCAGTTAAGGTTAGTTATTGCAAGTTCTGTGGTAAAGTCTTTACTTTGCAAAATAATATGCCGAAACACGAGAAGAACTGTGACTTCACTCCACGTAGCGAAGAGCGACTGCTCTGTGAGCGGTGTGGTATATCAATCACTCGCATAGACAAGCTGATTAAGCATTTACGTACCTGTAATAGTGATGTCAAAAGAGAAGTGACTACCCGCTGTATTTATTGTAAGAAGCAGTTCGCCGAATCTCGCAATACTCGCCGACATGAAGCTGGTTGTGAGCGCAACATGGAACGACTGCAGTGTCTATTTCGCTCGACGTGACAATCTGGCTATGCACATGAAGATCTGTAAGGTTAAATTAGTACGATCAGCTCATAAAAAGCTAAGTGTACGTCCGTCGGAATCCGCTCGGCCATCCTGCACTAGGACCCCATCAACCCGCCCTAAAATCGTAGTAGGTTCTGGTATGGCAACAGAGTTCGGGTTCGTCGAGGCGGAAATTGCATTCCGTGGGAATGTTAAGACTTATGTGGTGGAGAATAATGATGCGGCCAGAGATGTATGTGAATATCTGAATTACATGAATGTAAATATAGTAGGGTACGACTTTACCGGCATTACTTTCCCGACACCAGTAAGAGAAATCAGCACCTTTGAAAAGAAGAAGTCTGAGATACAGTATCATTCAACGTTTATTGTCTGGACGAGAAGACATTAAAGGTTTTACTCTTCAGAGTAACAGACGAAGAAAAGGACGATCATATCGACTTGCTGCTTTTGTCAGATGAAAACATAAACCACTACTGTTATATTTCAAATTTCTCTCAATTCACACGCCCGCAAGTGACAGCACATTGCCACAAAGTCTACACCTGCAAGAGATGCCTGGTACACTTTGACGAACGACCGCGCGTATCTGGATTGGCCGGGCATCAGTGTCTGACTGAACACAGGAAATATTTCACGAGCAATGCACCACCCCGTGCTGAAATTCCACTGCTAGGGCCTGATGGGAGGCCTCCTGTGCTATGTTTCAAGAACATTCAACACCAGACTAAACTGCCGATTGTTGTGTACTCCGATTTTGAAGCTGCACTGATACCAATCCATTCCGGCCAACCTGACTCTGAGAAGGCATTTTCAATGGCATACCAGAAGCATGAAGCATATAGCTTCTGTATTTTTGTGCAAATTTTTAATGATGTCATACCAGCCGCATTGACGATGCAACTGCCTCAAGAACCTATCATTTACACAAAAACAGATTCACCTAAGATTTTAGTAGAAAAAATTGTTGAGATAGGTAGGAAGGTGAAGATGATCTATGACACTTCATTAAAGATGCTGCCACTAACACTTGTACAAAATGCCGCATATTTCCAGGCCAACATATGTTATCACTGTGGTGGTAGCTTCAGTAAAAGCAACGTGAAGGATCGCGATCACTGCCCCTTAAGTGGAAAGTACATTGGTGCGGCCTGTAGCCACTGTAATCTGCTCAGAAGGCGTCCGAAGAAACTTCCTGTTTCTTTCACAACCTAGAATATGATGAAAACTTTATCTTCAGAGAACTGGCATACGACAGCAAGGACATTACCATAGTCCCACACAACGAAGAAAAAAATGATTACATTTGCTAAATACCTCGGTGACAAGTTGACCATACAATTTATCGACAGTTTTCGCTTCATGGCTAGCAGCCTGCGGAATTCGCAGGAAATCTGCCTGCAACAAAATTCTGCAACACTATGCAATTCTTTAGTACTGATGATTTTGAACTAGTAAAAAGGAAGGGAGTATTTCCCTACATCTACGTCGACAGTATCGGAAGATTAGAAGAGACAGAGCTACCATCAAAGGAAAAGTTCTACAATCGACTGATGTGCACATCAGTGATTCAGACTACGAACATGCACAGTCTGTGTGGGAGAAATTCGCTTGCAAAACTCTGAAGAATTATTCAGACATCTACTTGAAAACAGACGTTCTCCTACTCACAGATGTATTTGAAAACTTTCGCAGCCTCTACCTAGAAACCTACGGACTGGATTGTGTGCATTATGTAAGTTTACCCGGATATGCATTCGATGTTATGCTGAAGGAAACAGCAGTGAAGCTCGAACTTCTGACAGATTATGATATGTACTTGTTTTTCGAGGAGGTGTAGCCCAGTGTGTGAAGCGTCACTGTGTTTCTAACAAGTATGGTGGTGAGAAATACAATCCTACGAAGCCAGCAACTTATCTACAGTACCTGGACGCTAATTATTGTATGGTTGGGCTATGAATCTGCTTCTATCTATAATAAATTTCAAGTGGTCCAGTAGAGACCTAGGCATCATGAGTCTGCCGGACACCTACCCTGTGGGATACATCATTGAATGTGTTGTAATGTATCCTCCTGAACTATACAAAGAACAAAAAGATCTACCATTTCTGCCGGTATACGGATGTCCTCCGGATTGATCACAGAAGAAAGTGATGACTACATTGGTAGATAAGAAGAATTATATCGCTCACTATACTACGCTCAAACAAGCTGTTAGCCATGGTCTTAAGGTGACCAAAATTCTCAGTGTGTTGGAGTTTGAGCAAAGTGCCTGGCTAGAGCCATACATCCAGCTGAATACAGCTAGACATGCAGCACTAGCAAATGAGTTTGAGAAGGACTTATTGGACCCGACTTTCTTGGTATTCGCCATTAATTAATTACTCCTAATAGGTATAATTTTTCCCCCTAGTAAAATTATTAACGAATAAGTATAGATTCAGATTTACTTTTGTGGTAATAAATAATTATTTGTAGATTTTAAGAAATACTTTCAGTCCCTGAAAAGATCCCATTCTCATTTTTAACCATGTTAACCTCTCGCTACACCTGTGTTATTGTTTTGCTCTACCTGTCTTTATTACAAAGTTTAGTTTTTGAGTAATTTGAGGCGTCCAATCTGGCCTATAACAGATTGGCGGTGGATGCTAGGATTTTGTTGATTAATTTTCTACCTATACCCTTTTACGTGCCAATGTAGCTTTAAGGCCAACGATTTCGTAAAGCATATAGATAAGTATTATTATCATACAACTTGCCACAATGACACATGTTAGTTCTTCCTCTCACTTAGACAACAGGATAGCCACGAAGCATTTCGTAACATACCTAATCAAATGCCCTCGCTATAGTGGACCAGCTTAATGGTTAGAACGGACAGCAAATAAAAGAGCGACTGTATCTCGCGGGCCCCATACTCACTGTGAGTGGAGACACGTGCGCTGCGAGTTTGCTTTGGTGCACAAGCGTTTCATAACATTTGTTTAGCAGCCGAACATTCCCGAAGTGGACTAACTTTTTCAGCCGCTCTTTTATTTGGAATATCATTATTAGAGACACTGGAGAATCGTGGGAAAAGTAGATTGTTTGCTAGGCTCCAAAATGCTACGTATAACAATGAAGGTTTTGCACCTATATTGGCTATTGTTTGTATGAATCACTGTGTCCCTCTTCAACAGACGCAATTATAACTGTACAGTTTTAACACAGACCATGTGTAATTTGGCAGAAAACTGTTCACACGTGTCACGATTGAGATACTACAGTTTATTGGAGAATATGTTAAATATTTTCGCGATTTTCCAGTGTCTCTAATCATTGTACGTGAGTACGAATGTATTGTTGTTAAATGTTGCTATATAATCTGGTGAAAGATAGTTCTGCTTTTTATGACACTATCTTTAATTGGGATAATAATTTTTCAGATTTGTATAACATTCATATTTTTATAGCGTGTTATATAGTTTACCGTTTGCCTTTTGGCGATTATATGCACCTGAATTTCTAGTCACCTTTGCTACTGAAATGGTTGTACTTGTATTGAGAACTAAAGGCATAATTTATACAAAAGGAAAAAAAAAATGATCGCCCACATTTAATTAGTGAAAAAAAAGTAACTTTGACTTGAAAATTTTGTTGCAACACTCTTTTCACTCCCCTGTCGTATATGCATCTATCTATTTACCTATTTATTTTGTATTGAACCCTTATAAACAGGGTTTCATTACTAATAAACTACTCTCAAAAAAACCTTATTTAATTTACATTACTTTAGGCTTTATTAACAAAATTCAGTTGTTGAATTTAATTTTCATACTCGAATTTGACTTTTAAAATGTGTGCCATCGAAAAAATTAGTACTATATAATTTAATTTACCTCATTTTTTACAAGGAGTCATCTCACAAAATTTGTAAAAAACTTTCATTAACATTCTGTAAATATCTGAATACCATATATATTTACCCTTAATTTGTGTAGTAAAAGAGCCTATTTTGGTGACCCAAGTTAAGATACTTGCCAATAGGAACAGCTGTAGCACGCCAGAAGAAATACTGGAGGCTAGTAGAAAGGTAGCATCGAATGTTTGCTATACCTTCTTCTTGCTCACTGACAACAAGCGCCCAAAGTGATTAAATTACATGTTCTAGATACTTCTCTCTACAGCAACTACAGCACTAATATTGTAATTTCCGTAATTAGGCCTGGTGACTTGTTTACAGAACAATTACTCGCCCATACAATGGCATCACGGAATGATGCATTGATTCTGTAAATTTCCGCGTGGGAAAATGAACACGTGTAAATTGTGTTACCTTTTAAGAGTGCAGTACAATTCTATGCAGACCTTTTAGCTTAACTCTCGTCATAAAATTCTGGCACAACCTGTAAAAATTACTTGTGGGAAGAAGTTGTGAAATATTGTTTGGAATTGTCATGTTCGACGACCGTTTGAAACGTTGGCTGTATTAACGTGTTTTTTATTATTAATTTTCTTTTTAACGTTTCATAAAACTGCACAAGGGCAAGGTACAGGTACACGGGGAAAGACGAAGTTGGTAAGGGCCTGTACTGTAATCGTAATCCAACAGTATAACATTTTTGTCTCGTATTAAAATGTGATCTGATTCTCCCTTTAAGGTTCATTGTGGTGTTATATATTCTTAAATTACTGTAGCAAAATGCTAATATTTACGAATATATTTAAAGCTTTGGAAGAAAAAATTGTTTTCTGCTCGTGAATTCAACAATTAACTGAGGTATCATGTCGGTCTAAATTAAATGACATTAATAAAATGCACACACAGAATAATGCGAGGAAATCAGCAACGCATTTAATATGAAATTATTTAATGGCATGGATTTGAGTTTCTTCATGTTAGACGGTAATTATTTTTAAATCATAAACGGGAAAGGATATCGTAAAGTCGCTCCGTAACTTTGTTATGACAGTTTTCAACTATGTACTCAGATTTTCACGAGATAGAAAACAGCAAAATAGTAGCTAATTAGTTCATTAACGATATTTCTCTTAATTGATGAATTAGCTGAAATATTCATATAGTTTATCTGAAAAATTACATTACGTAATAAAACCAATTTGCAACAAAGTAATAAAGCAATTTTAAAATATCGGCTCTCGTCTGGTTTAAAAAAATACTTTTCTTGAAAGCCGAGAAATTCAGGCCAATGCCCTTAACACAACTAGTCGGTTTTATTTCTGGCTTAGATTAAGCATATTCATCACAGAAATAGATGACCACTGTTAATATTATAGGTGAAATTAAGTATGTCGTTTAGTAGTGAGGAACAATATGACCGGATATAAATTAACGGGTATTGAACGTTTTAACTTCATTTAATATGTCTGTTTTTTTTACCATGAAATATATGTTGCTGTTTTATAAAGGCAAGGCCGTTACTGCAACTGGAATCACTACGCTACACAGTGCCGAACCGTATACGTTGCCTTGCAAATACTGAATTTTAAATACGTAATAAAATTAATTACCTACACCTCATATAAACAACAAAAGGAAACATATTACAAAATAAGAGACAGTGATATTTTCAATGTAGTTATATGACTACAGGATGTCTAGAAACTGACGTAAGATAACCACACGACATGATTCCTGGGCTTACAAGGAGACGAAAATGTGACTGGAAAAAGTGTTGTACAGTGAAATTTTTCGCACACTATCTGGTAACATAGCACGAAGTTAGTTCTCTCTGGCGGTCAGCAGATATCATACTTATCTTTCAACTACTGCTCTGACCGTCATATTATGGATGCAGGTTCATATACCAAACAATCTTATCATGAGCCGAACTTAACGCGACATAACGAAAACAAAAATACCTGAGCAGTGTTGCCACATCGTGTGCGAAAAACTTATTCGTCTCAAATTCAGCCCGGGATTCGTATAGTGTGCTTCTTCAAGGAAGTTTCTGGAATATTGCATATCTGCAGCTATTCTGCACGAACTTGATCGAGAAGTGTAAACAGCCCAACTATCTGTTTTTTTTGTCTGACACAACGAGAGTTATCCTACATGGCTGACAGAGGTATCTATGGAACGATAAAAAATAATAATAAATCCACATATTTTATACATTAACCATTGCAGCATTGTATTGTAAAAAAAACATAAGTGACATAAAAAACATGAAAGAAACCACTGGAGTCTTGTTGTAAGTATATTGTTTAATCGATACAAAAGATAAAATTTAGCATACGGAGCCAATCTTAAGTAACGTGACACACAACTAACCCTGCATTTTCCCTTCCTTGAAAGAAACCGAATTTTTCACACATTTCTCTCAAAACATAGTTTTTTCCACTTGATGTTTAAATAACTCCTTGTAACAGGATTGCGATTGAACCTTGTTGTTGGGACCAGTGATTTTTATTTTTTAAAGAGTAAACTCTAATTCATAAAAACAAAATCCATAACATCCAAAAAATTAAAAACGACATATTTTTTTTTAAACTAAAAAATAAAAAAGTACTAAAATACCTGTAAAAATCCAAACTAACATAATACTACATAAAATAAAACTACCAACGTAATAAGTAAAAAATAGAAAAATTCATAGCATTACCAATTTTTGCAGACATTAAAAAAATCGTAAAAATTGAAAAATAGTTGCACCAGTCTCAAACATTCCAATAATATAATAGTTTCGAAAAAATTTAAAATATAAAAAATGTAACAAAAAAATTGAAGAAAATATGTCCCCCCGGATGTAATTTTTGAAATGTCACTTCCGTTATCTTTTTTTCTGACAGTCAAGTGTTTATGCCACTGGAGGCAGTTGCCTTTTGATTTGGAACAATTATTTATTATCTGATAGGCTGTAAATCGTCTATTCTACTTGAGAATGCCATACTTTATTTGGTAGTTGTTTCACATGGACGATGGAATATTTTATTCTTTCGACAATTCCTTTCACTTGATAAACCATGAGTTTGTCTCGTCAACTGCTACGAGAGCCACAGGTGTTTAATCGTTAGTTGTATAGTTATGTACGTTATCCTTTTATCTCTCTCCCTCTCACTTACTCTAACCCTCCCTCTTTCTTACTCTCTCTGTCCCTCTCGTGCTCTCTTACTCTCTCTCCCTCTGGGATATAGTATGTTGGTTTTTCGGCGTTAGACCTTTAAAGGCTGTTTTTTGTTTTACATATTTGGTTTGAGACATTTTCTTGTGTGTTGAACTATGATATATGATTTCTAGTATCGCACAGTAACTTTTAGTACTTTGGTTTAAAAATTTTCTTGTATGTACGTTATTGTATAGGTTTTTAATTTAATTTTTGTCTGTATTTAGAATCTTGAAATACTGTTAATGTTACACTTCCATTTGAAGCTTTTGTAAGCAAATAAAACATTTGAAGTTTTTTCATAGGTGTCGGAACTATTTTTACCCTGGTGGCAGAGCTAATAAATATTTGTTTAGGCCCTCCAATATTTTTTATCTTTATGTTATGTGTCATACATTTTAAATTGAATGAAACTTATTTTTTGTTTCGTTTGACCCGTGGTTCTTCAAATATACGTTTTTTTATACTACCGTACACCGATCTTATATAAGGTCAGGCAAATATCAATATCATTGTACCAGAATCTGGAATATTTTGTACCAGTCAACGTACATGTACACTCATAATATTGCAAGTAATTTTATTATAATTTCGAACACAAAGTCCTAGTAGCAGAAGTGATGCTTATAACACAGCTACGGATGCTGCTATTATCCTCGATGGTGACCCAGGTTTAGACGAAGAGGTGACGAACATTGACGAAGTGGTGACGAACGTTGACGAAGTGGTGACGAACATTGACGAAGATGTGACGAACATTGACGAAGCCATGACGAGCATTGACTAAGCAGTGACTAACTTTCACGAAGTGGTGACGAAAAATGACGAAGTGGTGAAGAATATTGACGAAGTGGTGACGAACATTGACGAAGTGGTGACGAACATTGACGATGCAGTGACGAACATTAACGAAGAGGTGACGAATGATGACGAAGTTTTGAAGAACGTTGACGAAGTGGTGACGAACATTGACGATGTGGTGACGAACGTTGACGAAGTGTAGACGCACATTAACGAAGCAGTGGCGAACATTGACGAAGCAGTGATGAATGTTGACGAAGTGGTGACGAACATTAACGAAGAGGTTACGAACATTGACGAAGTGGTGACGAACATTGACAATGGATTCAGAAATTATATACCAAATTCAACACACAAGAAAATGTCTCAAACCAAAAATGTAAAACGAAAAACAGCATTTAAAGGTCTAACGCCGAAAAACCAACATGCAATATACTAGAGGGAGAGAAAGAGAAAGCACGAGAGGGACAGAGAGAGTGAGAGAGTAGGAGAGAGGGAGAGAGATAAGAGGATAACGTACATAAAACACTTATACGAAAAGGAAAAACATTTAAAGAACAGAAATATAACATATGAAAAAGTTGAACAAAAAACAAATTAACCATTCCTTCTACACATAAGCAATATATATATATATATATATATAATCAAGCATTTCAAGGTGAAATTTATGTATACGAAAGTAACAGCATAAATGTTAAGAAACTAAACAAAAACCATGAGAAACTAACTCACAGAACAGGTACAGGACAAAAATATAAATCTCAAGTAGTCTAGTACGTGTAAAAGCTAAAATATGATAAAAATACTTAAAATTTATAAAACTGGTTAAGAAAAATTCTATTAGTCATACAAACATATAAATCTCAAGTAGTCTAGCACATGTAAAAGCTAAAACATGATAAAAATACTTAAAATTTATAAAACTGGTTAAGAAAATGCTATTAGCCATACAAACAAAGGAAAAAAGTATTAGGTTAAAGAAAGAACGGAGACAAGGTTAGAAATGTAACATGGTAGTAGGTCAGGTTACGTCAGGTTAAGTTATGTTTTCAGCATTAAAACATATTATATAAAGGGCCTAGCCGTAACATAAATTCTACCAAGCCCTGACAAAGCATAGCATGAATAACTTATTACAAGAATTAGAAGAAGACATGTATTACTAGAGGTAAAATAGTTCCAACCTACACTACTTATAAACGCCATACAGAAAAAAAAATATTTATTCTATGACCTACACGATTGAAACATATTCAATGCCTTACGAGAACACAATATACTGCAAGAATTACCAGCAGTGTACTATGATAGATTACAGAAGGAAAAGGTCCTAAAAACGTGAAATTTTATTAGTGTAGATATAAATTAAGCCTCGCAAAGAAAAATAAAGGTGTTGAAATATCATGGAGTCTACCGAGAGCGTAGAAAGAGCCAGGTGATTGGGTTTAATGAAAAAAATTAATTATATACTATTTTGGGTGAAGCAACATGTGAGCTATACAGAAACAATGATGTAGGTTCTGGGAACACCGAACTCAGAATTGGTAAGGTTAGTACCCTTGTACCTTAAAAAACTAATTTATGGGCTAGCGTACCTAGCGGCGAGACTAGGAAACAGAGACGGACTAAACCAGTAGTAAATACAACACCAATGCTATCTAGCGGACGACACTGGAACCAAGACTATATGTATAGCTACTATCTCTCCTGGTGGAAAGACTCAGCACCAAAGTCTTAATAATCAACACCCCCTAGGAGACGATCAGTAACTAATGGCAGCCCTACCCAGAGGACAACTATAAAAATAATTTAAAAAAAACAAGATGGAGGGTGGAGCCAATGAGGGTAGCTAGATATCAAGACAACGGACATTAGCCGAGATGGTGGGTAGACTATATATTAATAATTACGAGACACATTCTGAACAGATCCGGTGATCCGTCTCCTAGGCTCCTGCAATAGTTCCGCCATTACTATACTACTATCGTTACTTTCACCACCAGGAGCACCACCTTGGCCGATTTTATCTCGCCTCTGTTTATTTGCTTTGTTACACCGGCATCTCTTATACCAGGCACGATCACAAATTAACAGTTTTTAAACATTATACTTGGGTCTTTTTCGCTGAATAATACAACGTTTTATACAGAAAAAAAAAGAAATATGTCATTTTGCTCATTTAATTGTCTACCCTTAAACGATATTAGGAAGGATTTTTTAATGTTAAGTTTACGTGCACACGAGACGTCAACAGCAAGGGACTTGTTCGTCCACAATCTGCTCGCTCGAGAGATTGTTGGTAAATATCACTTACTGTTAAGTGCCATATGTCGTAAGTTGTTTTTTTAAATATCACCCTTAAAATCATGATTTTCATATTGAGCTCCAGCTTATCGAGTAAAAATACATAATGGTAAATGATTGTATGATACAAACAAAAAGTATTTCATTATATTTATCCCTTTATCAACACCAAAATAGCAGTGTGACAAAGACAAGAGTGCATAAACTATTTTAATTACTCCCCACATGGTCATGCGAACGTAAGACGCAGCATTTGTATAACTTACGTCATTGAAAATGTTGTTACCGTATCTCACGTACATATATCTAAGATGCTCAACTTGTCCTCTCACATCAGTGACAGGGAGCAGCAAAGGTAGTATCGAAGAGGTTATAAGCTCTTTCATCTCGTCACCAATCTACGTCATCGCCTCACAACCTTGTCACATTCTCATCCACTTCATTGTGTTCTAACAGTGTACGTATATACAAACATCTGGACTATAATGTTAAATTATATACAGCCGTATGGTTTCGTATACTAATTCATATCTAAACATCTGGATTCTTACCTGGAGTCATATTGGGCTATATATCTTAGACCTCACATTATAACTCGCAATGAGACTCACATTAGACCACAACATTGAACCTCACAAGTATAACTGACCATTAGACATCACCTATACACATAACCATAACAGCTCAATGTTGGATCCCAGTAATAGACTCCATTTTCTACCAAATTTAAGAAATCTGTATTATAACTTTCCTTTTTACCTCATCAGATCCTTTCATTCAGACATCGTTATTTGGCCTTGCAATTAGACCCCAAATTCATACCAGAAATACTTTGTGTTTATGGATTGCCAGAATCTTTGGGTCACCAAGTGGGAACGTTGGCCTGGTCCGTCTAAATTGGACTTACGACGATGTTTTTTTTCGTCAAGGTTAGATAGTATTCGGCTTTATGAAGGTAGTTTATTGACTGTTGACAGATGGTTTGGCAACAACTTCCATCCACTGCTATTAGAAAGAGCGTACGTATTTATTTCTTGCGGGGAATTCAACTACTCTCGTCGGTCATACGTAACAGTAGGTTCTGACAGCCTCCAGTATTGTAATACTGGTGAGACTGGCTGATGATACTTGACATGTTTCGCAGCTTAGAATATCTGTACATTATTCATGGTAAACCCTTAAATCCCTTAGGTGTAATGTACAGGAGTGCATGTTCTGCAAATAACATGACTGGCCGTGACGTAGGTGGGGCGACGACGTTTAAAGGACTTTAATGTGTGAGTAGCGAAAAGCGGTTTGTCAGACATTGTGTGGGTGGAGTGTCGAGGTGACTATTGTGTCTTCCAAAAAGGACTTCAGAAATAGTATGTTATAACAGGATGGGGCACCTCTCCCGCCTTGGTCCAACTGTTTCTACAGATTTAATAGGAGCCGCGGTGGCCGAATCACTGCCTTCAACCATTGGGATCCGTGTTCGATTCCCCTAGGCTCTGGCCCTGTGTTTTCGCATCTAGGAATCGTGCCGGATGATGTCACTGGTCAGGGGGTTTTATCGGGGATCTCTCATTTCCTCCCCCTTCTCATTATGGTGCCACTCCATTCAAGGACCTCATTTCATGTTATCTTTCTTGGCAAGCGATCTTTCAGGCGGCCAATCGTAAATCTAAATGCAATGTTTATTTATTATAAATGTAACAGTTTGACTTCAACACCAAGGTAACACCGTCCCGGTAAGAATGGATGCGTGTCGTATGAGGCAGACGCCCATCAGTGTTTTGTTGAGATTGTTGAAAGGAGGTGACACTTTGCCTTCATAGTAGAGACTTACTTGAGTTACTAGTGTCCCATAATGTAGAGTTGCTATGGTTTTATAGTATTCCTGCCGCCTCTTAGTTGTACGAATTTGGTTTAAGTTCATTTGAAGTGTTATGTGGTGATAGTTCAACCTTCAGTTAGGAATTTCAGAATTCTAGTTCTGGATTTTAATTAACTATAAAGGCCGTTTTTCTATGGTTAAATTGTTTATTGGTTTTTGGTAGTCTCTTTTCGGATCTATAGTAGGCAAGTTTATTTGTTTTAATATGATTTAAATGCAACCAAAGCTCACATATATATTTTGCAGATATGTTTTATTATTTTATTACAAGAATACAGATATGTACTTGTTTTCAGGATTCCTTTTTTTAGTTAACTATGAGGTTTTCTTATTCACTTTCAGTTTTAACACTTTTTTTTACTTATTAGTAAATATAAACTCTTAATTTCCTGCCAACTGTACAGAATAATGCTAATCCAAGACTCCGCGTTGTAAAGTTTACATTAAATCCTCTCAGAGTTTTATTGTAGATTTGTATTATTTTTGGCCATACGTGTTTTCCCTTGGTTAGTTGACAACTCCCCATATTTGAATTTATTTACTTGTTTATATTTTTATAACCTCGAGTTCATCAACACAGTTAACGATTTCGCATACTTTTCGTTACAAATCAGACTGTAAAATACATTCTGAAATAAAATTCTTTTTTTTTTTTTTTTTTTTTTTAAATCTAGCAAAGCATAACTACAGCTAGATTGAATTTTGTATGGGAGAGTAAATCAGACTTGAGAATGCAGAAAAAATAACAAACTATTTAACTGTAGTTAAAAATATATGTATTTACATTCATGGAAATATTGTTATGGAGCCATTTCTACTTGCCATACGTGTAGGAACAAATGAATGACGAACTAATAGGTGAGAAGCAGCCAGTCTATATAGTAACTAGGGTATGTAAAAGTACTTATTTTTGAAGACAGAGGACAGGAGAGAAGCAGGCTTTGAGGGTGCATACTTACCAGCCTCTAAGTAGCAATGTGGAACAAAGTATGTGCACGTATTGTGATTCAAGCCTGTTGCGCTAACAAACTCCTTTTCCGTCTATTAGCCGAACTTGTGCTGAATAAACTCCTGCATTGAATTCCCAGTGTCCAGAAGTTTGACTGCGTGCCACATCTAACAGCAGTAGCGAAACAAGTGAAGCTTATAAAGAGTAAAGGTCGTGTCTACAGTCGATTCGCGTTCAAGTGAGAGCGCACGAAGCACATGCGAGTGATCGAAAGTTAAGGTCTGTCAGTGAAAACACGCAGTGTTCACGTGATTGCAGCTTGTAATCAGGGGTGTCCGGAATGCTCGCCACGTGTAGTGGCAGACAGGTATTAAGCATTGAATACCATGCACTAATTGGTGATATTTAAGCGAGTATGTACACAGTCGTGGGAACATATGACTGTGAATGAGATAGGATATGAAGAACCTCAGAAATATCTTTGAACAGCGACATCGTCCAGCATGATACACAATGCAGAAATCCGGGCATAAAGCCCTATTTATCAGGTTGACGACAATGTCATACCAATGTGCTATGGAAGAAATGTAAAATAATGGACACTAATATTGACACACGTATTGTAACTATTCATGACCGTTAACAATAACATTTGAAACGACAAATTAAGCCGAATAAAGTAAAGCGTTGACTATTTAACGATAAAGGCACACAGGGAATTAAAATGAAATCTTCATACCGTACATCGCAGTGGAAAAATATAACAAACATTAAGCAGTAGATGTTCATTAACATTATCAAAGCCCTCGTTACTATCAAACCATTTATGTTGTGTACCTGACACTGTTATGGAACCCGTAAAATAATGTTTAAAGTACATTCATTCCACATTAACGATATTTACATCATACTTTTAACAAAACCGTCACATACTGTACATAGACACTGACCATTTTTTAGACTTTATGATAAGTTTAGGTGTAATTGATATCACTCATGTTGCATGTGTTGTAGATATAATTACCATAGTGAACATGCAATGTATGTATCACTATATTCGACCGATAAGTGAATATACCGTACTTAACAGCCCTAGTTGGGCGTACATGTATTTACTTACGTTCGACTGTAACAGTGAAACACCTTTACAGCTGACGTTTCTGTGAGATTAAAGCACTATCAGAAAACAATACGAACTCTCGCTTGACCAGTCACCAATTCAATCCTCGTCACACTGCAGCAGCGATGGTTAGTAACTTGTACACCCCTTACCGATTATACTAGCATCACGCATTCTTGTTTTCAAACTTCAACTCTCACTTGAATGAACTATAGCTAGAGGCACGAGTATTTCGCGTATTAATCTGGTAGCAGCCTAGACTTCTCAGTCCCTTACACATACTGACCAAAGTCGAGTATCCATTGGCTCCTAACCATACAAGTGGGTAGCCCCACGAATTATTTTATTATTTACTACTGGCTTGCAACCTCCAAAGGTGTGTCAAAAGAGCTGTCGTCTAATAACAGAAATTACAGTGATATACAGGTTATTGGCGTTCAACCTGACCTACAATCAATACGCGAAATACTCGTGCCTCTAACTATAGCTACTAGAGGTGCGTCAATTTCGCGGATTTGTCTGGCAGCAGCTTAGACTTGTCAGTCCTATACACGCACTGACCACAATCGATTGTCTATTGGCTTATAACATTACAAGCGGGAAGCAAGTGATAGCCCGACGCATTATTTCCTTGTTTACTACTGGCTTGCAATAGTCAAAGGCGTTTCATAACAGCCGCCAGAAAGTCACAGACATGACAATGAAGTATACATAATTGGCGTTCATCCTGACCTGGAACGTATCTGCGAAACTGACGTACCTCTAATAGTTACATATCCGTCTACTATTTGCCCACGAACACCAAACACGCCGATCGTGATATATTCTGGATACATCAACCTGTAATAATTACAGTTCTAAATTAAGGCATTAATGAGTGCAGCCTGGTTACTTGTTTATCAAGCGATTTACTCTCCCGAAAACTGTCTCACTCGTGTAAACACAACATGGAATATTTTTTTGAAAATTGCTCTTCAGATAAATAATCAGTCGTAATTTTTAGACAATTCCAAGATGAGAAAAATAAATTGCTGTTGGTTACACACCTCTGTTGAAAATGATTTCATTCAGCTTGATAGATAGTTCTATTAAGACCATTACTACAACAACAGTTGTTTGTAAGTAACAATTTGTTCTGTAGGAAAAACCTAACTGTTCGGGCGTAGAAACAACCCACGCAGTGTTGGAAATCACATTTATTGATGTTCTTTATGAAGGTCCCTTCATGTGTCAACGAGAATAAATATTCTTAGTAAAGTATAGAATGTTTCTTCGCAGACCTGTCACCTTAATTCACAATAATTGCCCAACATTTGTGAATTATTTAATGAAGTGAGAAAATTTGCATCCTGGCTATATATGGTATTTATTTGTCATCGTTGGAACACAATCGCATGCAAGTAAATGTTTGAAGATTTTGAAAAATTTACTTGCGTAGTTGACTGTTTTAATTTGCCTTAAAAACGGAAATTATCAGCGGTAAAAATATTGAAAGAGTATCAGCATATTGTAACTTAATGGCATGTTTTACTACTGAGAAAGATAATTTGTTTTTAATTGGAATATTAGAAGAAGAATGAAAACTAGCCGATCAATCACGGTATCGTAATAGTAGTTTTAAAGTTATAGTTAAAGTTGGACGTACAAAAAATTATCAATAGTTACTTAAGTGTTGAGAAATTACACGCTAGCTTGAGTTTAAATTTAAGTGTATCAACGAGGTAAGTTAGCCTTGATAGTTTTCTCATATATTTACATCATACATAACACCAGATAAAAGAGAAAATTACGGACGGTTAAAAAATATTAGTTTTACTGATTTTGGCAGAAAATTAAATTAATTATCTTGGGTGGATAACACTAGCACAGAAGAAATTATTGCCAAAAGTCAATTTTGAAATAATCTTTTAGTTCACTTTCTTAAATGCCCAAATTTGTTGATTTTTTTCATTGTTTGTAATCTCTCGGCACCCACCAGGCTAACGAGGACATAACGAGAAATTGTTATATAATTTAACAACGCGGCTTATGAATGCGAACTGCCAGTTATACCAACATTAGTTTTCTGCGAGTTAAGATAAATGGTAACTAGACAAAAGAAATATTATTCACTTTTGAAATCAATTTATTTGTATTGTACATTGCTACGATCGTTATAAATCGCGACCGCCGTCTTTCCCGACACTGGTATCAATTGTCATCTTGAACAGTTCACTAACACATTCGCTTTAGCCATTGAGTTGTGGTCAGCGCTTTGTATCGAGGTATTTGGCGTTAGTGAATGGTGACATGAGGTGAGTATAATGACCGAAACTGTTCCACCTCATTCGCGGCTCCCTGTTACTTCTCAACTCTGGCAACAGTTACCCTGGTTTTCATAGCCTGCCCTTAATATACGCTTCTTCACAACGGTAATTCTGCGTTTTAGGAACAAGCTGTGCTGCCCGCCGGTGATTCATGACCCTTTAACAGGCACGCATTATCTAAGTAATTTTTTTATTAACTCAACGTAATTGAGCAGCTACAAAATTATTGTGCGGATCATTTATCAACACAAACAACCTTAAAGATACAAGTTAAAGCCGCTATAGGAAAACGCAGTCTGTGCCTAAGAATTACTGATCGGTTCACAAGTTCGTTTATCATGCCCGGCAACTGCACTCGTATTTATCCAACATCCCGTCGCAGGACTTCCTATCCTCACACACTCCGCCTCCGGGTCTCGAACTCAGTGAACCATCTAATGATAGTTGTTTAAGTCCAGGTAGATATTCTCTTCGTAGTTACAAGTAAGAAAACAATGAAGTATTAAGACTTCAAATATTAACAATACGGATACTGGTTTACCTCGATATAATATTTCCAGGAAAGTTACATCACGTTACTGGCTATAATCGGCAATCGAGCTACTTACCGTAAGTGCTATCAGTTGTGTGGAAGAAAGACTAACTAGGGTCGTCAACCACGCTTAAGTAGACGAACAGCCTAAAATAGGAAAAACTTCCACTTTATCACTGATTTTCCCTACAATGGAAGTTCTATTAATACAAATAAAAAATAGTTCGCAAATTTTTATGGTCCGCGACATTTTTTTCTTTTTATCTGTACCAATGCGGCTAGTAAGAAAATTGTAGTAAACAATATGTTGTGTCTCCGTATTTCTTCCAAGACAAATATGTGAGAAGAGGGAAGTTTTTGTGAACATTTAAAAAGTCATAAGGTTCGATTTTAATAACCTATATTTTTAATTATGTGTTCTTTATTGTTTTTTAAAATTAAAACTAGGATTGCAGTAATAAGCTTAAACCAGGAATAATGCATGTTTACTGTAATATAAAAAGGTTCGCAGATAATACAGATTGTTCCATCTGCAACTAAGTTTGTTTATATTTAATATTCATAAAAGCACAAACAATAAAATAATAAAGTAATTATAATGTATATAGTAGTATCGTCTTAGTAAATGACATATGGATAAAACTAAAAAAATTACAGTTAATTGTGACAATAGCTTTTAGTTAACTAGTACGACAGAAGAAAGAATACCAAATGTTAAATGTTACAGCATAATATTAGAGGTCTTCCAAACGCAACTACTGTCGATTCTCGAACTGATCAACATAATTAATTAAATCAGTTCTTATAAACGTAACTCTGCCATTGAAATGTTGTTATCAAGAAATAAGATAATCAACAATGTAACAACAATTGATTATAATTCTTGGTAATATTTCAAAATTTAAAACGTTTAGGTAAAAATGTTTCAGAATTACCCGTTTGTGTTCAAAGGTAATGCTAGTGTTCATATTTGACTTTTCGTGTACTTTTTCAGACACGTGTTTCATCAAAGTGCTCTAATGAAAACGTCATCGAAGTTAACAATAATGCTCTTCACAATAGTGTTTTAATGCATTCAACTACACTTATACTGTTAAATATACAACCTTACAATACAGTTTTTATCACAGTCGCAAGAAGAGTATTAAATAACATAGGCGTAAAGAGTTTTAAATTCATTCTGATCAAAACGCACCACGAATATTCTAGTAACACAGACAATGTATTGAAAACCCTTAACGAACCTACGTCGTCTCCCGTTTATATAATGAATACATTTAAATCAGTTAACACAAGCCAACCTGAAGAATTTGTTGCCGGTGGATCAAAGGCATTTGTTTCAGAAAGTGCTGAATATTATTTCTTCGTGTAGTCTTTTGTGGAGATTTCACACTCTATTTACTAGGACAACAAGGTGTACTTTATCCATGTATCAACACAGATACATAGTTCTACAGAGATCATGGAAGATGTTTTGAGGGCATACTGGACAAAACTGGAAGTTATTCACTGTACGTTACAATTTACATATTATAAAGGATATGAGTCATCTACGAAACCGGCATTTCCTGATGTGAGAATATTAAGTTTCAATAAATTTAAGCAAAGTGGTAAAGTAGTATATATGTCAATGACAGCTACACGCGAAGACACGCAAATATTGGAAGAAAAAATAATAGTGCAGAAAGCTTTCCTGTAGTAGTAAAAGCTTTACAAATATCTCCTTCTGTTTACAAATCAGTTACAAATAGCAATAATGTTGTTTACCAAGGTATTTTTTTGCAAAATGTATGATATATTTAAACAACTGTACAATTTTGCAATGGTAATAGATACAAGATGTTACAAAAAGGTACGGCCAAACTTTCAGGAAACCTTCCATACACACACAAAACAAGAAAATATGTGATATGGACATACGTCCGGAAATGCTTAGTTACCATGGTAGAGCTCAATTCCTTACATCTCATTAAATGTCAACACAAGCAATGCAGTGTTATTTACGATGACTTTTAACGAGATGTAAGGAATTGATCTCTGCAACGGTAACCAAGCGTTTCCGGACATATGTCCATATCACATATTTTCTTATTTTGGGTGTGTGGAATGTTTCCTGAAAGTTTGGGCGTACCTTTTTGTAACAGCCTGTATAAGCTCAAAATCCACCGACGCAAAACAATAGTGTGTTACAGGAAAATATGGAAAGAAATACAACATTTTTATGCATGGAGTTAATCTCAGCGATCCTTATCAGTTGAAGAAGTCTTCTTACCCATTTTGCATAAACAGATTTGTGTTTGTTGTTCCAGCAGCAGGAAAAAATTATCGATGGATGAATGTCATTTTGCCTTTGTCTTCTACGATATGGACGGTATATATTTAGTATTAGTATTCATGATAATTATTTTTTGGCCAAATTTGCAGGACCTCTGTCAGTCTTATACTTACTCCACAACTAGAAACTCTTTAACTGTATCACACATTATTAATGGGGCAAGTGTCTTACAAGATCTAGCACTCTGCGCATATTCTGACGTCTTTAATTATATTTAGCATCATATTTAATAATGTATACACAGGTTCATTAGATAGTTACATGATGGTGCCACAGTATGCTAAAGACATTTGTACCTTTGATGAATTATTTGCCAGCGATTTACCGATCGTCGTTCCAATGAGTCATGATGATGAAATAGAAAACTAATGCGCTCCAATTATTGAAGCTTTGGATACCAACGATCCGATAAAGAGGTAATTCTTGGACAGAGTTGTACCAATAGAAAAGCTTCACACTGCAATGAATATGGTCAAAACTTACAGGAACTGTGTCACAGTACTGGAGACAACAGGCGCAAAGTTTCAAACTACACGTTCACAACATTTCAAAACTAACCATCCACTTCTTCACATTAAGGATGAATATATTATACGTATTATAATTGTCTTCCCAACACGTAAAAACTTCCCTTTCTTGAACGAATATGCTTCATCTTTATTATCAAGCATGGAAATTGGCTTAGTAAGTAACATTACGGAGGATATAAGGTTTGATACTGAATATGATAGGAGTAGATTTGTCGTAGGCGATAGTATCCGTTTACTTTAATGGAAACATTTAGAAGTTAATTAATATGTTCTGTTGTACGGCACTGTTGAGATTTTCTTAGTTTTTGTACTACAATGTTTCTATTTTCATGTTTATGACCTATTCAAGGTAAAAATCTGACTATAAATCCGTAAACGAGAGACCATTACAACAAATTATATTTAATCAGAGAATACTTAAATATTCCATAAATCCTGAATACCCAGCTTATTGTTACGAGAAAAACCCATTTAAAAATGAATTATATTCTGTTAGTGTGGTACTAGATACAAAAGGTAGCAAATAAATGACCATATCAATGTCAAACTCTGTTGTACTTTTAAATATAGTTTCTGCAATAGGTTTTCTGCAAACATTACAGTTGTGAAACAGTTTGGATTGTGGTAACATTCTTTGTCGTCTAATATAATTTTATATATAAAAAAAGACAGAATTCCCCTGGAATTGCTTTTTTTATAATTTTTGTGCGTTTTATGTATTTTTTGGTTCGTTTTCGTAATTTGTTATTCAACACAGGTTTGATCAGCTAAACATTAGCAATGGCGTAATTTAAACGTTCTTGAAATACATTATTTAGTTGTATAAAGTTAAGTAATTGGCATTAAACATTTCTACAGTTTCTTCATGGCGAATTGTGCAGAAGTAAAATGTAAATACTTAGTTTTTATGTTAACTTACATGTTTGCGTGTGTATATGAAGGTCATATTTTATGAAAGAGAAATCTTTTATGTCAGTTCAAGCTATTTCTCATTATTTACATATTTAAAATTGTAATTAGAAAACGTGTCTCACTTTTAGGATATACGTACACTACCTTGACGTACCATGAATTTCATTACTTTCTCAGCTATAGAAAATTACTTTAGTGAATTATGAGGTATTAAAAATAAAGTTTGTAATTTTGGATGATAAATATTTCTTAAAGTTTGTGAATTATGTTCAATAGAAAGGCTAATTATAAAGAAATTTTTTAAATTTTATTTTAAACAAGTATGAACTCCCAACAAATCTTTACCGTTACCAAAAACAATAATCTAATGTTTAATATCTGTACATAAAAGTGAAAACTGACTGACACGAAGCACAGCTCAAACCAAACGACATAGAGAAGTGAAATCTCGAGACTAGATTTCCTCTCACAACGTAGGAGATTATAAGGAGGGTCTTGTTTTCTAATTGGACCCGTAAGGTGTTGGAAAGAGGTGAAATATGTTTCGATTAATCATCAATATAAATAGAACCTGGCTGGTTATTATTGGCATGTTCAATTAAATATGTTCCTTATACAAATGCATAGGCTACTAAGTAATTTCATATTTCACTCTTAAAGGGACAAAAGAAAATACCTGAAATATGGTATGAATTAACCCACGATATACATCGAGTCCTATTACACATACATTAGTTACTCTCCCGTTCTAAATTTTTGATACCACAAATACTCAGAAAGTTATATATATATAAATTCAACCTCTAAGGAATGCAATGGGGAGCAAGTTTTATTAATTTTTATACAGCTCGAACAAATAGGTAATAGTGGATGTTTTCACTTCAGTTTAGTACTTATACAAGTGTCTATGATACGATTTCAAGATATTTATAAAATAAATTCCAAGTGTGGTAAATATTGTTACAAGTTTGAAACATAAACTTCATATGTGGGCAATTCCCATGAGTTCTTTTGGGATAGAGGTCTTATAATTATAAATAAAAGAGTTAAATAAAGTACTGGATTTAATAGCTCACAAAGCTACGAAATACACAAAACAGTAATCAACTATAACTCTCACAACACAATTAGTTATGCACACAATTACCACTGTGCCACAGACACGTTAGTTAACTTTCACAATTAAAGCACAAAAAATGTATACCATCAATTAATTAAACAGTACAAATCACAATAAAATTCAGTCATATATACAATCAACATCTTTCAAGTAGTGACAGTGTACAACCTTAATAGTCCGCCGTAGGAATGAATCGTCGGGTGTTGCGCAGCACCCCGAGTGCACCGCTGTCTTCACTCTTGAGGTCTTCGGTTCGACTCCCGTCGCGTACCTCCTTCTTCGCCCGTCAGCCCGCCACAGCAGTCCTCTTGGTTCGTCCACACTGCTCCGAAGGTAGACGCCTGCCGCCTCACAGTAGACTCTGACGTCACCAAGATGTCTTCACCAGTCTGTCTCCACATCATAGCACCTTCCTCTAGCACGACCAATAGCGAACTCTCCCCAAATCTCACGATTCGGCCTTCTTATACTCAGTGAAACAGTCGGGGATTTACCGCATTACAGGGGTCTAAAAATAGATATTTCATCATGTTTCGGATGTTTTTTTAGTCACGTAGGCCGCCCTCGAAGGGTTAAGACGCAGTTGGGACAGGTATCTATGACGTAGTTTCGGCGGGATTCCCACTATGAGCCACCCGGGCTTTGAGTCATTGGCCAGCCCTCAATGTGTTACGAAACAGCCGCCGACCACTGGCCTCCAGGAACATGGCATGCAACAATATTAAATATTGTTTATTTTTATTTCAAGAATACTTCCAAGCATGAATAAAGACGTTACCAGTTATTCTACAAGTATCACACACAAGCAAAACCGGCGACCGATAGGTGGTTTAATATGCGGGATGCGAAAACAAGTAAAATGATAATAGACACTTAAAATTGCAGAGACAGGGAAGTACACACAAATTGACACACAAGTTGTGGTCTTTGAGTGTCGCAGTCTGTGTTCGTGATGAATAAATGAATTACAGAATTTGTTTCGTCTTCACGAAAACTGTTGTATGAAACATATATAAATGATCGTACTCATTAAGATACAATGGGAGTGTAACAGTTTGCATAGTTATTTTATACCATATTTCCTGTCTGGTTATAATACTAATTCTCGGCATACGCGAGATTACTCTTATACTTGTATGTTGTGGTAAACATTTATTAAAGCATGGTTCCAAGAAATTGTAGATTCTTAAATTATTTGAATTGAAACATGATTAATTTGACTATTTATAGCTTCTTAAAATATAAATTTAATTAATTTTAAATTAAAGATAGTTGGTTATGAGAAACTGCTCTTTTATAGATAACTTATATTAGTATACTTCACATTCTAGTATTATGCCTGTAAATATTGCAACATATTCTTATTTCAGAAAAAAATCCTTGAATTAGACAATTTGGTTTGGATTTATTTTTAATTTTATTATTTAAGAGTCTAAGAAGTAGATGACCTGGACAATTTCCTCAAGATACATATATGTAGAGACGGAGCCGAGTAGGAACGCAGTTACTTAATAATGTATTAATTACATGTCGGCAACAATTTAGAACTACAGACGAAGTTTAACTGGCTCGAATTTTGTATCATACGGGAATTTTTTTTAGCGTAAAAGAAAACTACTACTTACGCTAGAGCGTTACGACATGAAGAAATTTTCATTTTAAATCGTTCCTCTGATAAGTGACGCCATCATTTTCACTAAACGACTACAAACGTGCAATTTTAATTAATTGATTGCACTGTTTGTAACTTCATCTTCGAGTGTAGCATTAAGTAATGCATATCTTTAATCAAATACATTATTATATTAGTTGCAGTAAGAGCTCCTGGTGAAAAAAAACATTTACTCGCCAAACATGAATATTTAAATATTTTGTAGCAATGCTCAGTAATGTCTCCTACCTTGACTGGTTATAAACTGTAATTGAATCGATAAGATGTCAACGTTAATCTATTTATTTAATCTCATCCCCAATTTTGTTTAAATTTGTTTAGTTTCTAGGCTTATTTCTGTTCTGGTTTTTCAGAGGATTTAGCCTTAAAATTCTAGGGCTTTGGTGTAATTACTTCCATATATCATGTATTAAGTCGTTGTACAATTACACGACCTTATGATACGAAATAGTTCGAGAGTAGATAATTCACACGCAACGTGAAATATGTATTTTGCTATGGGTTTTTAAAGAAGCTACTATTTATTTCGCTACACAAGCCAAAAATTACAACTGAATACATCTTTTCGTCTCAACTGCACTGGATGTCACTTACAGAATCTGCAGTTTAAGCCAGGTAAGTACACAGGATGTCACAGGATTTTACCTTATCTTAACTGCGGAAGTAGCTCTATCTCAAAATAGTTGTCATATATGCAATGCCACAACAATAAAAAATTTAGCTTAAAATTTTGTTTCCGTGGTTCTGATGAGTGCAAAGTAGTCCTCACGCATGATTTAAACTACATCTAAGGGCTCAAGAAACTAAAACGTATTTAAGGCCTCAGGGGTTAATGAATACAATCATAATTCTCGTAGTTTTTGTTTATGTTATGTATTATTTCTTAAAATGAATTTCGTGCATATTTTTCAAACGATTAATTTTATCTAATTCACAAAAAAATAATTTGCATCTGATAATTAAAACGTAATGCTATGTAGGTTATAATTATTTACTCTCCGATTCTTCTATTATTGTTTTGTGACCCTCACAAATTGGTTTATTATGTTCTGAAACATCTCAACTATAAGTAGGGTTTCTTCCTATTTTTGGGTAAAACAGAATAGTTTTCTAAACTTGTTTATTACAGTGTTATGTTAGACGTTCTAAAATGTCGTGTAGTTGGGACGTGCCCTTAAGGGCCCTGTAGCCATGAAGGCACTACTCGTTACAAAACACCTTAAGTCTATCAAAGGCCCTATTACAAACAAATTATTTGAGCACGTCACCTAGAGGAAATTTTTACTGACGTGATCCTGAACAAGTTAAAATTAATTTGGCGACAAATCGTAATTTTAAAAGTACAGTATATATTTTATGCATAACATGTCTGTACAAAAACTACACAAAATTTTAATTATAATATAGGCCTAATCTGTGAAACACGTTAGCTCTATTAACTTTTAACATCGTAACAAAAGTCTGTAATAAATATTACGTTTAAAGTCTATGGCCGAGGTGAGTCTGATATCTAAGTTTCCTGCCGCGATTATCGGCAATAAATACATAGGTCGTCGCCTACCTTATGATCTTCGCATGCACTCGTCGCAATCGTTGGGGCCCGTAACTCCGTGTAAGACAAACAGCTGATTCTCCACGGCACGGAACTTCTGTATGACGTAGGTAACAGTGGTATATAGCAGAGCGTATTACATTCTATGCATAAACAATATATTCGACAAAAAATATACATGTATAAACAAATATAATTTTATTTTATGTTTATTTTATTTCATTTTCACTGTACTTGGAAGATACAACTTTAGTACGTCGACCATTAGTCTACACGAGATTTTTAAGTTTCTCCGAGTAAACTTCAATCACCTCCAGGTAGCCCTTGTCTTGCAGACACCTAAAAGGACATGCCATTAGTAAAACTATCTCACCTCGTTTTAACTGTCTCAAACACAAATCTATTGATATAACGTAATGGTAGCCTTTATTCGTAGACACTATGCCCAGGAAAATTGTGAATTTTAACACTGCCGTATCTGTTGAAATGACTCTACAACAATATTATTACTTACTCCCTTGTGATAACTGCTATTTTTCAAAAAGTCAAAACGTTTATATGAAACGGTTTTTTTTTTGCATATGTACCCAACGAAGCTCGTAGACAGATATTTAATGTATGATCGGTCCCGAATTCTAATAATTTACATAAGTTGACGAAGCTCAAATACTTTTAAATATTTCAATTTAGGTCTATTGTTTCAACAAATGACGTTTGTACTACTCAGTAATCTGTCACTGTGCCATTTGGTATAGAAATTGCAATCTTTAGTTATTTTTTTAAAATTAAATTTTGAAGATTGCTTATCCAGTTCTTTAGTATATGAATACTTTTGGTGATGCGAAATAACCTTACTTTGGTGGTGAGCAAAAAATATTAATGAATTTCTTTATTTTCAAAATTGTCCTTTAAGTTTTTAATTGTGGCGAAATATAGTGACTGAGGCAAGAAGCACGATTGAAGATTGAGGCTTAGAGCCAGGTATATTGAACGATGGTAACCTTGGCGTAGAATTCTCTAAAAGTTTTAATGTGTGTTGAGTATTATTTAGCTATATCTGAACTCGAAAAATTCTATGGTAAAACAAATATTTACAATTTAACATTCCTATAATGTATAATATAAATTAGCGAAGAAACTTTCATATTAGTAACGTATTTAAATCGTCTTGAAAGTTAACAACTTTTAATTTTTAAACAATATCAGGATTGACTTTTAGTGCAGTGTTACAGATACTGGAACATGGTTCCCTGCGCAGAAACAAACAGAAGAATAATGTATCACAACAAACGAAAATTACGCGAACGAACAGCACAGGTAATGCTTAGAAAGAGAGAAGGAGAATAAATAGTAACCATATATGGCATATATCCTAGTTGTAACTA
>PNEQ01002553.1:0-20539 GCA_003012365.1 Medauroidea extradentata
GACTTAACTGTAGGTATAGGCCTACATGTGATGTATTGCATAGCGGTTCCTAATTTGAAACTATTTCATTTGATACGATGAGATTGGCAGGCTATTTTTCGAGTCTGTAGCATTTCAGGTATAATGAACTAAATGTAGACATTCCCCTTAAAGTTATCTAGTGTAAATATTTGAACTATGCAATTTACCAGACCAATACGGTTTTATTTTCAAGTTGCTATATAATAAAACACATGTGATTCTACTGAACACGTATTTCCATTTTCAATATCTGTTATCAGAGAAGTCGCAAACAGAAATATTAACCAACGAAAAATATTAATGCAAAATACAAAACTGTATATGCAGTTACTGAAAATTAAATTTACCCAATCAAACGAGACATGAAATCTTGACATTCATTGTTGCAGTACAGAACAAGACCTACCTACAAATCCGTACACGAAAGGAATGTTTTGACCATTTGTACAGAAAGTCTAGGTGACATTCATTCTTGCAGTACAGAACAAGACCTACCTACAAATCCGTACACGAAAGGAATGTTTTGACCATTTGTACTGAAAGTCTAGGTATCTTAGCATTATAAGAGAAAAAATAAAAACGAGAAGATATATGTTATTGCGCAAACAGAGCGCATGAATAAACTTTTTTGAAACTACTATGCTCTATGTGGCAAAAATACGTTTTTACTATAGGTCGTTCGGAATAAAGTGAGCACTAAAGATTTAACCTTTGAAAAAATTCACTACCCGTTACTGCATATAATTAAACATTAACTATAGTTACCTTACTTGTTGTACAGTTGGCAGCGAATTGCCGAATATAGTTCCGTGTATTTTTCTTTTTAAATGCAACAATACTGAAATAAAATCAACTGAATTCAAGATATTTGTGTTCTGTATGAATAATAAACTTTTTTTTTATCAAACTATATAGGTTCCTACCGACACCACAATTCATCGTAAACGCGCAAACATCAAGCGACGTGTCCAGAGAGATTCGGCATTCGCCGTTATTAGTCATTACGCGCGGAAAGATGCGAGTTGGGTGAAAATAGAAATTTAGCAGGGCTTTCACTTTATCCCGAACCGCCTATACATAACATTGTACATATTCCAACAAAAACTTCGTTATTTATATATTCCACAACTCAAAATAGAAAATTTTTACAGTTCCAACGTAAAATTTAATTAAATTCGCCGGAATCGAGTAGGCCCTAGCATGTTTTGTAAACAACTCAGAGCACAGAAATATAAACCAAAATAACTGTTTTGGCGCGAGATAATTCACTGCCAATATGAAGGCAATTTCTGCATGTACAATCAATGATCCGAGTGGCAGTGAGCAGTAATATAATGGCCGTCCTACGGTGTTGCCAAGTAACATGCCCGTAATATTAAAGCCAGCAGAATTTGGTAAGGGAAGTGCTTAGTGAATCGCAAATTAAGGTAAGCGACGTTAAGCGATCCGTAACTTAAAGTTACTGGCCGTAACTAAGGAAAAGTTAGAGAATAGACCCCCAGGAGCCTTAGAGGCAGACCCACAACAAACCGATCAAAGTCACAATGACCTGCCGAACACAGTGATGCACGTCCCGCCACCAGGAATCGGCGACAGAGAGCAAGACAACACTGCACCGCCTAGCGACGTAAGTGATCAAAATATTGTATCAGGTACAGCAGGAGTAGGCACCAGGCCCGCTGATACCACAATGGATTACTAGCCGAGCACAGAATAACCTGAGTAAAGGAAAAAGGACACGGGACCGACACCGCCGGGAGTCGAACAACACGGAGTGTCTTCGCTACGGCGACCGCGTAAGCCATCACCAGCGAAGCAAACAACAGACAGCGAGGATGACAGCGGAGATAACAGCACGACGCCCTCGTCGCTCAAAGCACGCATGCCACACTGCACCGGCCTGCAGCTGTTGCGCGCGCATCACCCAAGGTCACGAGACATCTCAACCAAGGAAGCTACCCATACGGCACAGAGTGCACAGAATTGCGACCCCTAAATAACCGCAACTCACTCACCCCCTTGTTGTTTGGCTGTAGTTCTTCATGTTATCGAGAATGTTGTACTTTTTTGCGCTGTAATCCGGGCGGGCAGTCTCAAACTCTGCCCACTTTTTTCTATTGTTTACTTCATAAAGAAAATAAAGTTTCTGGAGCCATAATTTGAAATTGTGAGCGAAGGAAGGATTTCATAAATTGATTAAAAATACATTTTGATAAATTGTTTATCTTAGTGGGAGGGAAGTGGTCGGAGTTTGAGCCGACTGCCCTAACTGCAGTGCCAAAAATGTATAGCATTACATGAACTTAGTGAACTGCAGCCAAACAATAAGGGTTCAAGTTTCCAGGCAAGTGTCCAGACCACGTTCGTAGAAGAACAGGTCTGGACACTCGCCTGGAAACTTGGCCCTCTTGTCTTTTCGCGGTAATTCATGATAATGTTGTGATTTATTTACACTGCTGTTAGGGCGGTCGAACTCAAACTCCGCCCACTTCCTTCTCACTAAGATAAACAATTTATCAAAACGTTTTTTTATCAATTTATGTAATACTTCCTTCGCTCACAAATTTAAGAAAAGGCTCCAGCAATCTTTATTTACTTTATAAATTTAACAATGGAAAAAAGGGGTCGGAGTTTGATTCTGACCGCCCGGATCACAGCGCCAAAAAGTACGACATTCTCGGTAACTTGACGAACTACAGCCAAACAGTAAGAGGGTCAAGTAAAATACATTGGTAGATAGGCGAGTGTCCAGGGAGCCAATTCTTGAAATGATGCGAGTTTATTCCATTGCGAATTTGCTCGGAATTTCGTAATGGATTCCATTTTGCTATTCTTCAGTGAAAATGACATGGAAATGAAATTATTCCATGCGGAAAAATCTCACATGCTCTTGGGGTCGTGAGATGCGATTCCGCAACGCCTTGAAGACGGCAGCCATTACACTTTTTTACCGTGTATTTCTACAACCTCACGCTTTCAAACAGAGGAAAGAAAGCAATGAAGAAATGCAGAGTGCCCGCGCGTATTTTAAACTATATTAATACTTTGCTTGTTTATTTTATAATACACGATCACAACAAATCATTAATTTTATCATGAAACTTGCATTTAACGTCACATGTGTGCATGAAACAGCATAATATGTATAATGAAAGCGATAGTGTAAATGGCATTGTAGTGTGGTGGTAATGGCGCTTGGTAAAATGCGCTGACCGGAGCATTTTTGAAATTAGTTTCGAGGCGCTTCACCTTCCTATCGTTTTTTTTTATGTAACAAATTCTTTACTCATTTGATATTTTGTCAACGAATTTAAGTAATTTTTTAATCGTCGTAATGTAATTATTTGAAGTTCCGTACTATGTAGACCTACTATTATTTTACTAACATAAATTTTGTGTAGAAAATTCCGCTCAAGAAATAACCAATAAACCAACTCTTAGTTATATCTCCTTTTGTGGTGACAGGTGACTTAAATTTCAGTACCTACATGAAGTGTGCAATACAAAAACAATCTTACGTAGCAAATTTAAGCTTTGCAAACAGCCGTGCTCGTTAAAAAAAAAAATTCAATGTCGTTGTGTTCGTAAAGTATTATCAAGATGGCAGTAGTGTCCTGAATTTCTAATAAAATTACGATTTAAATGTATCTTGATAAAAACTTTATAACTATTTGTACGCAATAATATTGCATTACAAAACACGTTGCTTGTTAATTATATATATTTTCTGTATAATTTCGCTTATACGCGTGCGAATATTGCGCGCGACAACAGAACAAACGAATTTTTTCTTTCACAGGGTGCGTTCAGTGCGTCATAAAAGTAGAGCGTTCTTTTCACTCGCAGATTTCTGCCACGGGAGTGTAACCGGAAGTTCTAATCTGAAGAAGATCTCGCACTAAGATTCCGCACTACGGAATTTCAACTCAATAATACCATTCTGCCATAGTGAGATAAAAGTTTCGAAGTTTAGTAAGTGAAATTCGTTAATTCGAAATAATCTCGTAACAACTCGAGAATCGACCCCCCCAGACCTGTCCTTCTACGACCTTGGTCCACGTCCACCTGTTCTACTACGACCGTGGTCCAAACCTGTTTTTCTACGACCGTTCTCCACACAAATCAGCCACGCCGTCCGCCATTACAGTAAATATTGATTAAAGATTTTTTTTTTTTCTAATGAACACTGACCGATTATATGGGTAAATCAGTGTTTATAAGCAGTTTCGGAATTAGTGAGAGTAGAATAGTCTTCTAGGGATATTTGTTGGTAACTTGCCTTGTGGTTGGTATTAATGTGGCAACTATGGCTGTCTGGAAAAACAAAATAAATAGTGTTGTTTTTGTTTTAATAATTTGATGTAGTTGAATACTTGAATTAATCTTTTGTTTTTAAAGGGCATGGTTTGAAAGGCGGCTTTAAAGGAAAATTGATGATAAATTTTTTTATATTGTGTTACTGGTAAGCGGGATTTGCTTACAGCTATTAAAAAGAATATTAGTCGCGTGGTTTCAAATACTTAAACAACATGAGTAGAAGTGCATTTGATGTTGATAAATATAGGACAGAATTTGAATGTGACGAACATTGGGAACTAAGAAGAAAATTTCTGCTAGCTCACAAGGACAAATTCCCAGAAGATGAATTGGTGTGTTTAGCTCAGACTTTCACAAACATTGAATTTTTAGGATGCAGGTACGTGTTCACTGCTCAGGCATGGGGAATGCGACTTATCTGTTCATGTTTTAGTGTTATGATCAATGATTTTCCAATGTATGTTGGTACTAAGACAGTTTATGCTGATGCAACTATATTTAGCACACATAATTCACTTTTTGATATTAATAAACTGGTTTCCTCTACTTTAGAGGAGGCAAAACAATGGTATTTACATAATAGTTTCAAGCTTAATTATAAGACAAACATGTTGACTTTTTCTTTAAAGCAAGACAATACAGACAAGTATTTTTTGCCTGTTAAATTTTTGGTTATCATGATTTAACATAAATTGACATGTGTGAATCATATAAATTTTGTAAATAGCGAACTATGAAATGTGCTGTATTTATTGAGAAGTATAAAAATCCTTGTACCATATCAATATGTGAAAAGTTGTTACTATGCCTTGTTTCGAAGTATAATGGTGTATGGTTTATTACTTTGGGGGAATGTCAAATAGAGGCTTAGTTCAGGCATGGGAAACTTGTGCAAGGAGATATGAAGGAGGCGTAAGGTCAGTGCTGGATGTGGTGTTTGTCAGACCTGGGAGTGCGGTAGTTGTTGCAGTGGCGATGATATTCCAGTTGTGGAAATAGAGGTAGGGAGGACCAGAGTATACTCTATCCATTCCAAGATTGCAGCTTGTGTCACTCCGCCTGTTCGCACGCTTGAACGACATTGGCTGTGCAACAAACCGTCGCACCACCTCCGCGTGTCTCGCGAGCTGTCGACTGGCGACAAGTGGAGAAATGCAATCACGATGGACGTGGCATCGTCACATAAGTCGTAGTTAATCTATTCTTTTCACATACAGTATTTCATGCGCACAGAGTGATATTATTTTACAGAGGATTAAAAAACGCAACTAAACGATAAAATTACCTATCCCGAACTAAAACACAGAAATTTAGCATAGGACCTATTTCCTGTCGCAACGACACTGTTTACTAACCAGCCAACCAATGATCGAGAGCTCACCTGTGACAGTGTTTATTTCTGCTGCAACCTTGGACTGGATACAATATAGAACCAACTAAAGATAGGGTTGTATTGGAGGGGGACATTGTTACACGATGGGGGCAGAAAACGTCTTGAGGGAAAGATTTAAAATGTGGGCGAAAGAGAGAAGTGTTGAAGACTTGTGTAGAGAATTTAGAGGGATAGTGTAGGTAATGTTGGAAAAATTTGTTCCTCAGAAAAGAATAAGATCTAAGGAAGATCCACCGTACTATGGACAGGAAATTAGGAGACTGAAGAGGAAATGCAGACAAGAGCATACCAAGCGGAGTAGGGAAGGAATGACAAGAAATAGGGAATTGATGAAACAGATGGGAAGAGAATGGAATATAGGATCAGGCAGGCGTAGTATGATGGAAAAAGAAAATGGCAAAGATTGGGGTAAATTGTTTGGGTATCTGAAGACGGTAAGGGATGTTGGGGAAGGGTTCCCAACATTTACAAGTATGAATGGACAAACTGCGACAAATTACAGAGAGAAAGCTGATATTGCTGTAGGCTCAGTACTTGTCATTGTTTAAGCAAAGGAGAACTGGAATAGTGAGACAAATAGAGACATAGAATTATATAGGAAGTTTAATATGGTGGAGCAGGAAATTGAAATCATGATTAGGAGGTTGAAGAGCAGTAAGGCAGTGGGACCAGGTGGAGTAGGAAACAATGCACTTAAGTTTGGTGGGCGAGATTTGGTTAGATATCTGAAAGTGTTGGTAGGTCATTGGAGGAGGGAAAAGTGCCCCAAGAATGAAAGAAAGGCCTAGCAGCTACAGGCCAGCGAGTCTCACATCAAATACAGGAAAGGCAATGGTGAGATTGGTGGTTGAGTATATAGTTAAGGTTACGGATGTGAAGAATTGGCTACAAGTATACCAACGTGGTTTCAGAAAAAGTTTTTCTTGTGAGACTCAGCTGGCATGATTCATAGAGGATTTAGTGCCTGCTTCATTGATTTTGAAAAGGCCTTCGACAAGGTGCCTCACTAATATTTTGATGAGAAAACTGGATGAACTACTAAAAGACAAGTGGGTGCTGAAATGGATTGGAGACTTCCTCCAAGGACAGTGGCAGAGGGTGAAAGGGGGGTGTCATTGTCAGTGAAAGGTGAGGTGACATCAGAGGTGCCACAGGGAAGTGTGCTCTGTCCGGTATTGTTCACCATTATGGCGAATGATATGGGCATTGGGATTAATTGCAAAATAAGATTGTTTGCAGATGACTGTGTTTTATACTCAGTGGTGGGAAGTGGGGTCAACTTGCAGGGAGACATTGATAGGATATGTTTTTGGACTGTAGAAAATTAGATGATCAGTGTTCGTAAGACTAAGTTAGTTAGGTTCACTGGGCATAGAGTGATAAGCAGAGACATTTACAGATGGGATGGGCAAGAGATAGAGGATGCCACACAATATAAGTACTAGGGGTTATGCTGCAAAGTGACCTTAGGTGGACAATACAGGTGGAGAGGGTGGTTATGAAGGGAAGCAGAGCTTTAGGTTTGCTGGCAAGAGTGCTGAATAGGGCTAGCTCTGAGGTGAAGGAAATGGCATACTGCACAATGGTACGGCCAATGTTGGAGTGTGCCGCTGCAGTGTGGGACCCGTATGTGGAAGTTGAAGTGCAGGAAATGGAAAATGTGCAGAGAAGGACGGCAAGATAGGTGAATGACTAAAGACATTTTGGTTAATGCTTGACATCTAGGTCTTTAGCGCTGGTGGAGGGTAACATGGGAGTATGGAGCAGTGTTGGAATGAATGGGTAGGAGAAACTGGAGATCCCCGAGAAAACCTGCTGACCAACGGCATTGACCGACACGAATCCCACATGCCAAATCCAGATACAGACCCCGCTGGGAATGGAACCCGGATTGCCTTGGTGGGAGGCAAGATCTCTTGACCCCTCAGCCACCACAACCCCGAGATGGGTGAAGGGTAGGTGGAGAAGACAGGGACAGGATGTAGAGGAGAAAGGTAAGTATAGGCCTTTTGAAATGAGGAAGGAAATGGGATGGAGTACATTGAAGGACAAAAGGAGAGTTGAAAGACTGGTCAGGATGTACAGAATTTTGAATGGGAGGTAGGTTGGGGAGGGTTACAGTGTCACCTAACTAAGGAAGGGTATAGACAGAGGTAACAACAGCCTGAAAATTGAGAGAGTATTGAGGAGAACGAAGTGGGGTGAGCAATCTATGCTTGTGAGGTCGGATAGGGAGTGGAACGTTTTGCAGGATGACTTGGTGACAGTGAAAGGGGTTGGTAAGTCAGGAATGTTCTCGAGAGAGGTGGGAATGTGTGATCTCGTCACAGTGCGGCAGCACAGTTGCGATTATTTAATTATTGTTTATTAATATATTTGAATACCTTATACAAGAGCTCTCTCCTCCCCCCCCCCCCTCTCTCTCTCTATGTATATATATATTTAAACACATTCGTAGACTGTAGTACAGTAAGAATATGTTGTTCTGGCCTAAATAGGACTGTGTTGTTTATTAATCTGCATCCACATTCTTCATTGCCATCACCACATGAAAAGGAAAAAGGGGGAGGGGGGAGATCAGAAAATGTGGCCAAAAAATTTTACACCATTATAATATAATGGTGTAAAATTTTGTGCAGTCAAAAAGCGAAAATGCATATTATGCATTTTCGCTTTTTGACTGCACAAGTATTCAACTTAATAGAAGGAATGGGATAGGTATTAGGAATTCATTAATAAAATTTTTATACAGTGCTATGTTTGAAAAACACACATCCTACAATTGCCTTGGAAGGTTGTTGAAAAGTTTGACAGCAGTGTACGAAGGCACTTTCTGTTGTAAGGGCACGTTAACAAGAGGCATATACACGAGGTTTTTATTTCTTGTATTATGCTGGTGAAAATGTTCAATTGTGCGGAGTGAGTTTTGGTTCTTCAAAGTGAACATAATTTGTTTTTTTTTTTTGTTTAATAAATAATGTTTTGCTGGACGAGTGAAACTACGTACCGGAGAAAAATTAACGGATCATGTATCATGTCACATAAACTAGGCTAGGCCTATAGTCCTGACTCTGTATGTATTTTTACTTTATACAGTTAATTTATGATGCACTCATGATATGTATTGAACATATTACTCCCAATACCCCAAATGCTGCTTTAAAATCTGGATTCAATATAATTATGGTTTGCACCTTGAAAAAGGTAGGGCATGTGGTGGAGTTAGCTGGGTTGGCTTGGTTATGTGACAAGGTTTTCTCAGTTACAAGGCGTTAACCAAAATGTTAATGATTGTCTTTTAAGTTAAGGGCCAGTTTCAACAACGAAATTTAACTTTGCCACAAAGTGAGATTAACAAAACTTGATGAAGAGTTAAACCTGAGTTTAAATTAGAAGTGCGTCCCACCAACAACACGTAGTGAGTTTAAGTTATCAGAGATCAGTTAAACTTTATTGCACGATGGGTTGTGGGAGCTGAGTTACCGTAGTTGTCGGAGATTGTTGAATGCGTGTTTGTTTATTATTTGTTATACAGTAAACAGAAAAACCATAAACAGGAAAAGAACATTACGAGACTTTAATCCGTTTATTTGACATACACAATGTCACAAAGGCGACGTAGAAGTCCGAACTTATTGTCACACGAAAACGTTGTGCTGTTGGATTTAAATTATTTTATTTTAAACCTTTGTTACCACATTCTTGAGGGGAAGGGGGGAGTGTTTGCATCATACTATCTAGGGGGGGGGGGGGGGCTAGGCACCCCTAGGTGACTTTGGAGCAAAGCCAGAAAGAAAGACCAGGGGAAGATGGTCCAGCAGATATAATTTACGTTATTTTATTGCTATTAAGGCAAAGAGTGTACATATCCTTTAATGTTTATCTATACTTAATTGTTTAATTATTTTCTCGTCTGCATATATATTTTTTTAACGTGAAAGTACCAGGCATGAAAAGTAACCTCATATGTATCAAGTCTCAATTGTGTTGAAAATTGTGTCGTGCAACGAGAACTTTTAGCAAATACACTTGAAAATAATCAAAGAAATATTGTATCCCCTACTTATCTTAAGGAATTCCAGACTATGTTCAATAAGTTCTAAAAATTAATGGACCGATTGTTATATGTATTTATTTATTTTGATTTATAAATAGAAGAACTGATAGACATTTTGGATAGTAATTATATTGATTATAATTTAAATTTTGTTAATTGTTTTGTTCGAGAAGAAAAAGTTTATTCCAACACATGTATATTACTTGAATTATAAAAAAACATTTAACAGAAGTATAACATTAATTTATAATAAAAGTCCCTAATTTTGAAAGTTTTATCGTTAGTTATAACTATTGAGTCAGTATTGCTGGAAGATGGTGAAAATTACTGAATGATGTACGTGAAATACCTTTTTAATAATTTGTCATATTATTTTATTTTTAAGTTTTTAAGAAAGTATGACTAAGCATGTCGTTTCCAACACACAGTAGTTAACTTTCGATAAGTGTTTTATGCTGATCTATAATTCATTAAAATAGTTTACTATAAATAACTTTGTTTATTGCATTTGAAGAAACTGTGTTGAAGTTAGCTTCAAAACTCATCTTCTAATCAAAATGACAGTCTTTTTGAAAATTTGTATTTTGGATACTTTTTGAAAGTTTTTATCATGCTCACCTTGTAGATCTTTTGTATAGTGGTAACAGTTAAAAAAAAATGTTCTTTAGTCTATTGGACAAAAATAATTCATCACATATTCCTTAAAGAGTCAGCAGAGTAGTAACTTACAGGAAAACTAGATTGCATATATAGACCTGGCTGAAGCAGCTATGCACAGTATAAATTTTTGTGAATCCTAATAATAGCCTTTAGCAGCCAGAGAACAAAGAGACTAACAGTACCAACTGAAGTATTCTGAGGGAGTCTTGTACTCGACTGCTGCCTGTTAAGCTGTGATAGCTTGAAGGGTACCCTAGGGCCTGGGTGTAGTAGACCTACCGCAAATGAAGATTTACTTCTGGGTGCCTATAGGCATCTGCATTCCCTAGAGGATGACGTGGGATGAGGCCCTACAATGGAGAGGTGTTGGAACAAGAATGGCAGAGGAAATAAGAGATCCCCGAGAAAACGTCTGGCACGATTCCCACAAGCGAAAATCCGGTGATCGACCCCACTGGGGATTGAACCCGGATCGCCTTGGTGAGAGGTGGATAATCTAAGCAACTCTGCCGCTGAGATCCCATGTTGCCATACTTAACGTGTCTGATGGAAATTAATATTTTGATCTGACTTTTTGTAGGCATTTTTTAGTTCAAAAATTGTTTCAACTGCTGGTGGGTTACCACAAATGACTTGGCTTGCAGGTACCCGCAGAAGACGATGGAGAAAGTGGCCGCCTTGGCCAAGGGGGTAGTAGATGAGTACAGAGAGAAGCAGAAAGGGAGACTGCAGAGGACTTTTGTGGCAGCATCTGATGCTGCTGGTGCCAAAGTGAAAGGTATGATATAAGCCTTTCAGGATTAAGTCAGCACTAATAAAAGTCCTACTTAACCAAATGTGTATTTATAGTCAGTTTGCATCTTTTCGCTGCATGTTAACATAAACATTGCCAGTAGTTTTATTATCATAGGCTTGTACTATGTTTATATCTACATTACACTGCTCTGAAACTTTTTGTCCATAATATCCACTCATTACCATAAGTGCATGGGTGTAGATTAATTGCTATGATCATTAGTAGCCTTAGGTACAGTATTACAATTACCTGCATGTTAATCTCTATGTAATATACATTAGGCCTACTTGACATTTTACTTTATTTTATGTGACACACGCTATTTATGTAAAGATTCACGGAAATGTGTGAATGTTTTAAGTATAGAACCGCCCCTCATACAAACACACGCTGCAATGACACATTATTCAAGTTCAGTTCAGTTATACTGACATGCACAACACCGTAAGCTTACAAGCAATAATATGTAGTAATAGTTGTTAAATGTAATTAAAATAACAATGTTGACTATTGTAAAATGTTACAATTCACAGAATACCATTAATTAACTTCCCATTATTTGGCCATGATTTTCATTGAGAGTTATTTTGATTACTTTTGGGTGTGTTACAAGAAATTGTATTGATTACGCAAGGAAAAAATATCTCAGCAAATGGTTCCTCGCACTAAGCTAACTCTTGCCATCTATTGATGGCATTTTTAAGTACAGCGACCTGCAGCACACAGCGTGGCTAAAAACAGTGTGCAGACGATCTAAATGTTCAACTACCAGTTTGTTACATTGTATTGGCGCTTGCTAAGTCAAATTTTGCAAGCAGTAGTATAAGGTGTTTAACCAAATCCACCTATTGAATTTGTTACCACATGAAGTAACTCCAGTGCTGTTTGCAGATGATACTAGCATTCTGATCACAAGCGAAAAACAAGATTCTCTGGTAAACATAATGGGTTCAGTATTAGAAGGTTTATCCACATGGTTTAAAGCAAATAAGTTAGTATTGAATATTGATAAAACTAATATTATTGAATTCCTAACAAAAAATAAAGCCAGTTGCAATCCAGTGGCCCAAATTAATGATCAAACATTAACTAAGGTTGAGGACACGAGGTTTCTTGGTCTTACAATAAACAAATCATTGTGCTGGAATAAACACCACGAAAATTTGTTATTAAAACTAAGTTCAGCCTGCTTTGCACTGCGAAATCTCAAAAAAGTCATGGATTTCGAAACAATGAAACAGATTTACTATGCCCTGTTTCATTCAATCATGACATATGGAATAATTTATTGGGGAAACTCTGGTTCAGCAGAGAGGATTTTTAAATTGCAGAAGAAGGCAATTAGAATAGTATATGGCTCAAACAAGTATGACACATGTAGACCATTATTTACTAAAAAATTAAACATCTTAACTTTAACAGCACAGTATATATATTCATTAATGTGCTTTTCATATGAAAAGAGAAATCTTTTCAGAGTAAATGAAGTTCATGGTCATAACACTAGAAATAAAAAAGACTTTCATAAACCACAAAACAATTTGATGATATATAAAACCAGTGTTTTTAACTCAGCAACAAACATATATAGTTATCTACCTGTTACCTTAAAACAACTGTTTGAAAATTATAATAAATCATTTAAATCCAGCCTAAAAATTTTCCTATATGCACACCCCCTATATTCTATGACTGAGTATTTTGATATCAAAATAGGTAAGGACACATGCTACTGGCGTTAAAATTAATTTAAAATGAAATTTTTCCATGTATGCATTACTGAATTGCATATGAGATAAAAATTGTATTTGGCTTTTCCTTGCTGTTATATATTATAGTATGTTGTAGTTTATTTTACAAAAAAAAAAAAACTGGGATTGTAAAGAAATATGTTTTTGTGCTGTATGTAGCTTATGTGCACATATATATGTATATAGTTTACTGAAATTGGTGTTTTTTGTTTTTCCATATACGTACATAGTTTTGTAAGGGTTTTTTCTTCTCATTCATAGGTCTAAATTGTATATCTGAAATTTGTAATATCTATAACTTTGAAAATTGTCAATGCAAATATTGTAAAGTTGTACATATCTGACGTGTCCTATACTGTGACATTGTACAGTCCAAAGGATGAAAAATACAAATACAAATATGTAACTAAAAGTTATTTGGATTTCTAGTATAAATATATTGTGAGTTTGTAGTTAAAGGTAGTAGGTTTTTGCTGAAATTCAAAACCAATGATCTGTAAGTGGTTGGTTTTCAGTTATGGTTGACTGTGTTTGAATACTTTTTTCTCTTCATTTTCAAGTTTTTTTTAGATATATTGCGTAGTATTTACATTCATTTTAAATTTTTGTTGTGTTGTGGGAGCATCTGAGACCCTAACTTAGCAGTTTTATGGCAACATTTTTCTAAAATTTTGATTGTCAAGTCATTCACTTAATAAGGCCTTGGAACATATTCCAGATAGTAATGGCCGGGCTGTGGCCATCGATTTCTGCACCTTAAGGAAACCCTGTTGAAATTTGTAACTTCAATAATAAGCATTAACAGTTGAATTTTAAAGGAAATTATTTATGTAAACTTTATAATTATTGATTTTGTACCATTTACCATTTAAAATTAACTAAAGATTTACTTACAGAGGTCTTTACATCTCTTTCCTGTGCTATTATGTTCTAAAACAACTTCAAGTAAGCCACAGTGTAAAAAAAAGTTCAATATCATTAATAAGGGTTTGCAAAAGCCAAAACGTACTACCTTTAACTTGAAAGCCGCAAATAGCCCTACATTTGGAAGTCAAATAACTTTTAAGTAAATTAATAAAAAAATCTATAAGTAGGTTTGATGAGACACCTTACAGTATTTATTTATTTGTGTTCATTAGATTTCCAGTACGGGAATATGGAACAAGTCAATAATAAATACAACATACACAGATGTAGCATTGCGCAGAGTACCTAACAATCAAACATAGTTGACATGTTACAACACACACATACAATAAAATTCAGTATGAAGTTAAAAATAATTGAATACAATAATAAAACACTGGTCAAATTTCCTTTTGCAATGGTTTATTACTTTACCTTCAAATAATCATTTAGTTCGTAGTAACAGTGCGCGAGAAGAAAAATTTTTGTTTGAATTATTTTTAAAAATATTTCATAAGTAGTCAATTTGGCCAGTGTAGTAGGACTACTATTAAATAGTGATTTATCAATATAATAACTACTGTTTGCGTATTGTGCTGTATTGTGTTTAGGAATATTTATTTCTTGTGTTTATGTGGTTGTAGCTGTGGGTTTCCATATTAGTCTCATAGAACAGAGAGGATTATAGAATGGAAACTCTCATGTTATAATGTTGGGCACTGTTTGCAGCGCCCCCTACCAAGTGGGTGCTAGCTAACATCATAAGCGAGGGTATTTCAAACCCACTTATGGCCACTGCAATTAGATTGTACCAATTGCTTAACACAATCAATTGTGTGTTCGTTAAATTGAATCAAATTCATATCTACTTTGTTTATCAGACAAGTATTTTATTTTAAAGTAACCATAAAACATAACGTCTGCTAATGTAGTTATATGGATACTGAAAATACCTATTTATATACTATGTAATATTTAGTTTAATAATACTTCATAACATGCACATGCTTGTAGAGCTGTAATTGAATTTTAAAAAAATAAGTATATCAGGATTATATTGTTTTTCTCTCTTTTTTTATTCTACGTATTACTTTAGGGATGACTTAGCATATATATATATATATATATATATATATATATATATATATATATATATATATATAATGACATATATGTAATGACATATATAAATAAATATACAGTATATATATATATATATATATATTTTTTTTTTTAATGACATAAATTATACAAATTGATAACCTATATATATATATATTTGTATACTGTGATATTGTTATGTTGTGCTGTGGTCAAAATGAATTTTTTAAGTAATCGTTGGTAGACATTGATACAACAACGAAGTGAAATCACTACAATTGAATACCGTACGCACAGAAAAGGTAATTGAAATTCATTATTTTCAATCAAGCTTTGGTGAAACGTGTCTGAAATAAAAATCAATATCAAGTTGTTTTACACTCTGTAATATACAGTTGGTACACAGAAAATTACAGTTTATGATCACGAATCATTTGTCTAGCTGCAATTCATTTTGACACAAAACCTTAACTAGACACAGTATCAAATTTTCCAAAAATATTTTCGCAAAAACACTTTAAAACCTCTTTACTTTATAACCGCAAAATCATAGCCTATGACGTTTGAACTGCTCAACAAAAAATGGCGACCAACAATATTCAAAATAGTTTTAAATTATTAGGAAAGTTGTTGCCAGTGGGTGCCAAAGCTAGCGGTTCTCAACCTCGCCTATTTCAGTTTCCCACACCTGATTAGTCTTGCTGGCACTCTTTTATATATACTGTGTGTGTGTGTATATATATATATAATTTTTTTTTTCTGTATGCATATTCATTATAAAATGGAGTACCTAAATTACATTGTAAGTAAAAGTTTTAAAGTACTATATGGATTACAGATAAGTTAATTTCATCTGAATTTCTATATAATTTTATTTGAATAGGAAAATACACTGAGCTACAGTCGGTAATTTGCTGCTAATTATACATATTGGAAGGTGACCTTTGTTAATGTTGCATTATGTACAGTAATGGCTTGTGATTTTTTTCAAAGGATAATTTTTTTAGTGCTCACGTTATCCTAAATGGCCTATACAATTATTCAGAGTGATTCTGTCCGACTGATAGAACCAGGTAGTTAATTTACAAAATCTTATATACGAAGAGTTTAGATTGGGTAGCAAACATTCCCAACCTAGTGTCTTTTACTTCTAAAGGTGTGGGTTTGTAGTGGTAACTGTGAATTTAAACTCAACTTTTCAGTAGTCGTAATATAATATACTTACCTTGTTGTGCATGTAAGTTGAATTTTAAATGAATTGCTCATCCAAGTGATATTATTGTCACTTAGACTTTTTGTTTACTGCTGGCTTGGATGTGTAACATTGTGTTAAGTTACTGTGTGTTTGCAACTTTTGTCTTTACTGTATATGTCGACAAGAATGCTAATACAGAACTATTCACTTGGGTACTAGAACTGATCAGTCCGTTTTTATTGCAGGCCTGAAGCGTCCTCAAACAGATGCAACTCCATCTCCCGTTCCTATAAAGCAATCAAAGGTCTCAGCTACAACTCCATCCCCTGTTGCTGGTAGACAATCCCCATCATCAGATTCAACTCCAACTCCCATTCCTGGAAAGAGATCAAGGTTTTCGGATGCAACTTCAGCCCCAGCTCCTGGAAAACAATCTAGGTTCTCAGAAGAGCTGCGCTCACCTGCTGTCATCGACTTAACAGAAGAACATCGGTCGCCAGCTGTAGTCGACTTGACTGCGGACACACCACCCTTGAAACCACAGGTCTTGTACGGCCCCTCGATCCGCAGCTTGGTGTCCGAGAAAGTTCCGCCTCCTTCATCTCGCTACGGGGGTGTACGCACGTACCACATTACCAAAGAGCCTCCGAAGCTTGAGCTGACGAGTAAATACGGGAAACTTTTGATCATAGAAGTAGAAAACGTGAACCCTACCAATATTCTCGCACATTCAATGAATGTTGCCAACATCAACTTCTCCTTCCAGACAGAGTTGACACCTCATAACAAAGTGTAAGTTTTACTAGCTGCCATCAAAATTATTGCTCACGTAACAATGCAGTCAGAATTAGCTATTTTGCATTTTTAATGTAAGGAAGAATGGTGTTTTTCATGTTGTTGTGAGAAGGATGTTATTGCTTGGAATTTGACATCTTAGCTGCAGGTTTGAATTTTAATTAGCTGGTTAATTTAAATTGCCAGTGTCTCGTGGTTTTACTTTGAGATTTTTCATTTCTCTTACCACTGTGTTCTGTCGCTCTCTGGGCAAAACAAGGAATTATGACAATTGGCAACAAACAACCTGCTCCTTACAGCATCTTCATATTCTCTCTTTCAATATCAATGCTACCCAACATTTAACTGTTGCCACATTGTTTGGCTGTTGTTATGTTCAGGCTATTTGTTTGCCTGTATAGCCAGAAAATACTTTCAGTTTCATATGTTTCTCAAGCTTAACTTGGCAAAATTAAAGAGTTCAGCTGATAGAATTATGAGTGTGTAAATGGTGTTTGTACAACAATGATAGTGTACAACTGTTGGTTTAAATTAATATTCAGGTTGCACAAGTGTTGTGGTGACATGTTTTTAGAGCATACTACCAGGACTACAACTAGTAGGTTATTACTGTACAGCCATTGTCGTGTTGTTTTAAAATGACCTATTTTTAGCAATGAAAACTATTCATAAGGCATTGCAAACTGAGTGCTTGCAGTGGTTGTTGTTATTACAAATACAGTTGCCTACTCTTCTCCAAAGAAATTCTGTCGAGTGCCTCAAAAAATGTATCAAATACTGTTGTAATTTTTTTCATATTTCATACGAAATTAAGTATGTATGAGTCTGTTAGGATAAGTGTTAACAAAAGTTATGAACGTGCTTAATTTTTAATATGATGTAAACATATAATGACTAGGGATGTTATTGCTGGATCGGTAACAGATCAGAATCTGCCTATTTTCACTGAATCGGTTACTTTTTTAAAATAGGAAAACCACCAATTTATTCAGATTCTGATTTTTTTAGGTTATTTTAAATAATTATGTTGTTTGTAATACATAAAAACCGTAACATAACCTAACTTAATTCTTACACAAAACAGGTTGGTAAAATTACTAATCAGCCATCTTACCATAATGTGTTATAAATCCATAATCCACCAGGCATCCGTCATATTTCATTATTTTTATCAACCACTCGGCTTAGTTAACCTTAAAACGTGCTTCGGCGAATTCAATATAAGGTTATTTGGAAAACATCAATAAGGGAATTAGAACTTTTTTGTCATCAACGCAATGCCAGTCATAAAACAGCGACAATAATAAAATACATTTTATTACCCTAGCCTACATACATTTTTATAAGAATAATTTGCATCACACAGTATTTCACAGAATTACGTAATAGTATGTCGTGATACGTCCGTTGTCCATATTTATTCTGTTTCTGTAGTGTTTCTGTTTAGCTGCGTTCCATATTTGTACAAGATGGCCAACTTCAACTATGGTCAACAGTAAACAAAACACACACAAACCCAAATGGGATAGTAAAAATTGACTCTTTTTTTAAGTGCGTAATTTGGCAGCCGTGTTAGAATGTTAGCTACGCAGTGCATTGTTTAATGCCGGTATTTTCCTTATTATTTGCTGTTTATTTGCGATGTGCTATTAACCAGTTATGTAGTTATGTTTGAATAATTTCCAAGTAAATCACAGTGATGTCTATTAACGATGCTCTGGACTGTAGGGGTTACGCAGTGCATTTTGACCAATGTATAGTGTACTTCCCCAGCTGATCCTGCATGTTACAGTATGTTCAAACATCATAAATACCTAACACACACTATATTTACTATGTTTCTTCAAATGTAGGTGACTACTAGCTATATATATTTTGTTGTGAATTTTTTTTATTCAGATGTAGTACTGCGATTGTTTATTTTACTCCTCCCAATAAAACTACTCATATTCATTTGTCTTAACATTTATAACATTGAAGTTGAATCAACCTTAACCGTTTTTAAACTGTTGTGAAGGTCTTAAGTTCTACCATAAAAATTTTCCAGGCTGAACATGCGTAATTAATTGGTGATTACAGCTTCCTGGCTTCTCGTACACTGTTGGTCAACATGTGTGTGTCAAATCAAGTTCAGGAAATGTATGGTATGTTATTTAGAATTTTTTTCTTTTGGTAGAGTACTAGTGCAGCTGACAAGCATTTTAACGTAGCCACTGGAGTTTTTTTCGCAGATTTAGAATCTTTATATTTAGAATCTTTACTGTTGTGTATTTGTATTGCAATAAAATTATTTTTGAAATGTCCATAATACACGCACATTTGCACACATGCGCAACAATGTTGTTTTCAGTGTTATTGAAATTGTAATATTTAGAAGTTCTGACTATATTTGTTTGAACTATATAACACTAAAATGGCAGAGATCCGTACTTTGGCATGTTGGTTAAATTTTCGTTGCAAAAATCACAAATGGAAGCAGCTTATTAAGAGAAAATTAATAATATGTAGGTTTAGGTTCTTTCAACCTGAAACTCCATCTTGTGATTTACAGTAATTTATTCACTTATCTCATAGGTGGTGATAATAGTTTGCGGCCCTTTAACAATGACGCCTCAAGAGTCGACACGGATAAGGTGGTGAAAGGAAGACAGAACATTCATGCCCGAGCCAGTATTTCAAGTTATGACCCCACGCAATACTGACTTGCGCCTAACCGACTTCGTTACGTGTCCGGTTCGCTAGCCTCTATGATGTGCATGCGTATTGTATGTCCATGTGTTGCCTGAAATTGTAGCGTGCAAGTAAAAATGGCATAGGTCTTGCATTATAGTAGGAATAATGTTATTATGTAATTATGTTGTCCATTTCGTATAAACCTGTTAAATTTTATAACTTTTGAAAACGTAGAGTGTTTAATTTTGTATTTATTTCATCATTACGAAATGCAAATATTATTGAACAAAACTGATCTAGACACCTCGTACAACATTATAAACATAATCTTTTACTGACATAGTAACCAACGATTGAAACATATCAGTAAGTACAAAACACTCTTAGCCCAACTTAGTAAATAAAGTTGAAGTAAGTGGACAATACCGTACCAAGTGAATGAATTCATAGGCATTAAAATAAGAACAGTATGATTTATTGTGTTTGAATAGCTTAGGTGGAATACATAAATATTTCACTGACGTATTCTGTTATAATTTAGCCGTTGTGTTTGTGATGAACGGCACAAGAAAATTTTGTGATTTACTTCTTTCAACAACAAATTATGCTGTTATATAGTGGATTTTAGTATGTTTTTAGTGTGGTGTAGCATACACTATTTTGTATGGTTATCTGAGTATTGTGGTGGCACTATTCTCCTTCACACACATACCACGTGCTCGTTGTACCTACGCTGACCACGTGCTCGCACAAACGCGCCCTCTGATTCATCCGTCGTATATTGCTGGATTCGGTATGTCCTCGGCTAGCTGAAAGTTCAGTGATAGAGTTACGAGCTCTTACCTCAGTGTCGTGGGTACGAGAAGAGAAGAGC
>PNEQ01002553.1:21539-72847 GCA_003012365.1 Medauroidea extradentata
AATCCCTGAATTGCAATATATTACAATTACATACATGCACAAAATATGAAAATAACACCGTACAAGAATCTCAAACGAACACGAACACACGAGAAGCTCAACCTGAAACACTCGCAACGCAAATGGCCGCTCTTTGTTTTGGTTGCCGGACGTCATAATATCCCATTGGCGATTACAGGCTGGGTTTTATAATCCAGACATTACAATATATTACATATATGCACAGAATAATAAAGTTAACACATTATAAGAATCTCAAACACACACGAACGTGGTAACGTTTCACACTCGCAAATGGCCGTGCTTTGTTTTGTTTTGGTTACAGGTCGACTGATAATGGTGTGGTTGTTTGTAAGTTAGTTATAAAATTGCGCAATTTGAATATAATAAAATAGTTAACTGACTAATGCTGGATACGAAGCCGTGTTATTATATTACGTTTCCTCCAAAATGTGTACTTATTTTTCATGTATAATACACAATACTTTCAGCGTCGGCGATGGAAGTTAACCGATTTGTTGATCAGGGCTGCCACTACTACTTCATCAGGTCATACGGTCACGTCCTGTTGTTTTAAATGGTTGCCACGTGTCTGGCACGTGTTAAAAATATTGGTAGCATCGGCTGTCAAAACACGGAATTCTTACATCGGATAGACAATAGCTATAACATGCTTGTCATAGGTACAAGAAGATTTTTAGTCGGCCTTAATCAAATTTCTGTGCATAAGTATATTTTGTGTTATTATTGTCGTATTGTGCTGCAAGGTATTTGAATAAATGTAAACAGAAAACCCAGGGCCCGTTTCACAAAGTCTATTTAAAGTATAGGTTACCTGACCATATGATAGATATAAACAAAACTTTTAACTACTGGTTAATACCATACAGTTTCTGAAACCACTTCACCTGTTTAAAAATGTTATGAATAGAAGTGCTGGTAAGGTGAAGTGAAGTGAACAGATTTTGGTCAGCGCTTAACGTCGAGGTCTTTAGCACTGGTGAGGGGTGATATGATGTGAGTATGGAGCAGCGCCGGAATGAATGGGCAGGGGAAACGGGAGATCCCTGAGAAAACCTGTCAGCTAGCGGCATCGTCCGACACAATTCCAACATGCGAAAATCCGAGGACTGACCCCACGGATATCGATCCTGGATCGCCTTGGTGGGAGGCGAGAGATCTGACCCCTCGGCCATTGCGGCCCCCAATTGCTGTTAAAGGTTAATGTGGCAACTGTGCAGTGACTCTTCACACTGTGATTAGGCGTCGACTTTACAATTGACATTAGCTTTTAAACAAGGGACGTAAGAGGTAAACGTGCACATTCCGGTAATTTTATTACTTGTGAAAAGGATTTTCTAGTTACCCTCGTTAAAAAATATTCTTGTGAAACCGAAAGAGGAAATGTTGAAAGACAATTGCAGCCGAGTTCGACACTCTTTCAGGTATGTGACTCCATATCGACAAAACTTAAAAAGCGTAGTACGAAAATGTAAAATGATTGACATGAAAAAAGAATACTGAAGAATATATGCAAGTGTTCAAGGCAGGATGTGGAATACCGCAGAAATTCACTTCAACAGATTTGGATGAGAGAGTCAAAAGTCCTAAACTGACAAAATTAAGCTGACTTATGGCGAAACTTATGTTTTGTTGTACCATAAATAATTTTGTGTTGCAGTTTCCAATTGTAATAGTATAAAATATCTCCTAGGTACTGTCTGTATGTTACTGTTATTTATATTTGGTGAGTAAACCACGGCCATAGAAGAACAGGTCTCGACATTTGCCTGGAAACTTGACCCCCTTGTTGTTTGGCTGCAGTTCGCCAAGTTCACGATAATGCTATATGTCTTCGGCGCTGCAATCAGGGCGGTCGGACTCAAACTCCACCCACTTCCCTCCCACTAAGATAAACAATTTATCAAAACGTATTTTTTTATCAATTTATGAAATACTTCCTTCACTCACAATTGTAAATCATGGCTCCAGAAATCTTCATTTACTTTATAATGTTAACAATAGAAAAAAGTGGGTGGAGTTTGAGTCTGACCGCCCGGTTTACAGCGCCAAAAAGTACAACATTCTCGGTAACGTGACGAACTACAGCCAAACAACAAGGAGGTCAAGAAAATACATTGGTAGATAAGGTGAGTGTCCAGACCTGTTCTTCCACGACCGTGGTATAAACTCATGAATGAACCCGAAATATTGGCTGATGTTTTCTTTTCAGTAATAACACTCTTTTTGTTTCGAATTTAGAGGCTTTGAAAATTAATGCTTTTTGTTTTCTTGTGAGAATCATTTAATGAAAAACAGTTTCAATGTAAGTCATGTTTTGCTTCATATTGTTAACAAATATATTTTTTTTAAGTCTATTTACAGCATGTTTAAGTAGGAAATCATTGCATTTCGCATGTGTATTAAACAGAAAATATGTAAGCTAACTGTGTAACCTAACCAAAACTTACCTTTTCCTGTCAACATTAAAAACAAAAAAGAACAGCAATATACATTTTATAACCTTATGCAAGAAATTCGTCGGTTTCAACATTCTAATATTCAGTTACATTAATTTCATTTACAACTGTCAAGTGTTACAGTGTGAAAAATGTATTTACATACAAGTACTGTCTGTAGAACTAACACTTTGTTGTACAAATATAAAACTATGCATATTTGTTAAGTGTTAATATTGGCCATGTAAGTGGTTTTCAACTAACATCACATTCAATTAGACAGTCAGTCCCGTTCATTGAATCTGTACAAGAGGTCCTGGGTTTAAATCCTGGCTGGGGCATGTATGGTGTGTTGTCCTTTTATCTCACTTCATCCTCATCTGTTATTAATATCTCGTTAAAGGAGGGTTATAAAACCCTTTCACTTCACCTGAGGTGAAAGCTCAAATGGCAGCTTAGAAGGAAACATTTGCTGACAGCTTACGTAGGCTCTTGTTGCCTATGTACTTACAATTTCTTTGTTTCTAAAGATTGCTGTGTTCAAAATATTCTTGAAAAAAATTTGTGAGTTACCTTAGGTTTGCATGTAATGCCATGTGACTGTACTTGTATTCTCATTCTTCTTTCTATTTGTACTGTTTACTAAGTCTCTTGAGTTTCCCTTAAAATAAATAGTCAAGCAAAAATATATCTTAGTTATTTCTGTACACAAATCAGGAAAACTTGCCCATACCTAGCACAAAAAATTCTAACTCTTTGTACTATCAAATTTAAGAAGTAACAGGGTCACTATATCTTAGTTTGTAGGACTCAATATTAAGCATTTGATATGTATTGTTTTTCTTAGGCCAAGGTTTTTTTCTATATGTTTTATGTTTTTCTGTTATACAAAGAAAAAGGCATGTAAACAGTATTTTGCACAAACAATTCACAAATTTTGTCAGTGAACATTACTTCTCGATCTTTTTAGCTATCCATCAGGAAAGTTGAGTAACAATCTATTATTTTCCTGTAAAACTGGTTGTAGACAGCAGTTTTTATACATTCTTACATCTGGAAGATTATGATTATTTTGCTTGCTTTGTTGTGTGTCAAACAACATTGTTACTTAGTAGGGGCCAATAATGAGTTTCAAGCCTTATGACATAGAAAATCTACAAGGATTTCATGATCAATTATGCCTAATTAATTAGTTTATAAATTTCAAGATCATTTAAGTACTTAAAAGTAATCAAATACAAGTTTTCACATTCAGTTGTAACTCTTTTGCTGCAATATTCAATTACAATCGAATATACAAAATTTTTCTGAACTGTGACATGGGACTTGAGTGGAATACGAATTAAATGACTTGGTAAACCCTAGGTACATAGTTTTCTCGCTGGAAAATAACCAAAAATGAATTATCTACTAACAAATTGAATTTTTTTTTTTAAATTTTTATACTATATTGATATACGTACTTTAAAAATTTCATCCCGCAGAAAAAGAGTTAAACTAATAGGTTATAAAGGCTTGGTTTCAGTTACTATATAGAATTTTTTTTTTTGCAACAAAAATGTTAAATCTGTAGTTATACAGTAAATTATATTTACCTAACGCTACATTACAGACTTTGCGAACCTAATCATAGGTGTGCACACAGTTAACCTTTGAGGGGTGACAAGTGTATCCAGAAACTGATATGTTGGTCACCTCTTTAAAAATAGGGTGGGAGGGGTCCCTCCCCTGGAAAAGTTTTGATTGCTAAATTTAAAATAGAGGTTATTTAAGCACTTTTTGTGTACAAACTTTAAATATACCGTTGGAAGAAGTATTAATATTTTTACATAACTTTTGGGGGTACGTGTTTCCCTGCCAAGCACGCCCATAAACCTAATTATAAATTGCCATCTTTATCACCATGTCTGTTATGTAGCACAGAGTAGATTGTATTTGCAGTATAATCACAGATTTAACATTTTCCTACTCAAAATTTAAAAAAGTGAGAAATAACAAATTTCAGTATGTCGACTGGAACTAAGCTTTAAGACATTGTGGTGGTCAGCCTCCAATTAAAAAACAATCCAAGAGTTTGTGTCTTAGATGTTTCTACAAAATCTTGTATTATTTGGTACTTACAGTTTTGCAACATCAGTTTGCATGAAAAAATATAACTTCTGTGATGTGTTCGTCAGCTAAGTTGCTGTAGAACTTAAAGAGAACTACATATGTACTTAGCAGTTGGATGGTGTTGTGGCATGTCACGCAAAAACTTATCTACGTGAAACCGCTGAATTTGTTCTTATTGTTGTTATCTCAGAAAAGAACACCCATTTGAAACTACAGATACCATGTTTTAAAAATTCAGTGTGCTTGTTAGAAACATTATTTTGGGGACTCTGGAAATGGCTAAAAACTGCTTTTTTAGGTTGCTGTAACTCCAAATATACAATCTGAATCCGTAAATTGCAACATAAAGTCCATGCGTTGGTCTTTACTTCACACTATGCAAAAATAAAATTTTAGGATCATTGCTAAATGTCCCTTTGGAAAAAGAGTTCTGCGGAAACATTTCACGCCAGTTTAGCACGCTGTGAATAGAGACCACATGCCTATCATTGAGTGTGGTACTCTGTCTCTTATCACGCCATTGTTTGCGTGCCTCAAACTTGGAAATTTGAAACAGTTACAATTCTTAACCTGATGTAATTGCCAAATTAAATTCAAGTTTATATTGTGTGTAGTGATAAAATCTAAACAACACTGAGGTGTATGTTAGTGATGTACACTACAGTTCATACACTAGAACCCAATGTTAGTCGAGAAATAAAACAAAAGCAACCACAGAACTTCAGAATCCCATTTGAGTTGAGAAATAATGCAAAAGCAGTCAGTAAAGTCTGTATTTACTAGTATTTGATTTCTGTAAACCCCTTTACTGTTTCTTCTAAGAAAATTATATCCTCAAAGTTGTGTGATGTTACAGATTGAAGGAAATGTATGCATACTTTTGGAAAACTTCAGAATTTGTACCAGAATATTTTGAAAACCTACTACAGTATATTATATTTTTAGTAATGACCAGCATTCTCGCTTTGTTTTTACTTATGTATGTGAAGAAAGCTTTGGCTCTAGGTTAAACCAATTAAATAAGAGAACAGGAGGTTGAGTACTCACAAGCTGGTACTTCATGATTGTTTCACACACACAACAATATGTTCGTCCTTATGTGTGTGTGAAACTATCAAGGAGTACCAGCCAGTGAGTACCTCAACCTTCTGTCTTATTTAATTTATTTTTGTACATACTAGTTCTTAAAATTTTAAATATTTTAAATGGTTGTAACGAGTATCGTTAACAATGTACAAATGAAAAACATGACCAAAATCTTTAAATTCAATAACAGAACTAACATAAAGTATAAAATATTTCCCCTAGTGTGTTGCTTACAATAAGTACAGACAAGTTTTTTTTCCCTTTGGTTCATTGACGCAACCAGTGTGTAAATGTCATATATCTTTTGGCTTTCACATAACTTGGGGATTGAGGTGGCTGGTGTCGTTGCAGGTGAAGCACAAGTTCTTGTCTGAAACGACTGTGGACAAGTCCTTGACTCACAAGCAGATGCAGGAACAAGGTCAGAGCATAGAAATGGCAGACATGGACACTCCTCTCGCCAGCGACAATGTAGGCAACAAGCTGTTACGTCTGATGGGGTGGTCTGGCGGGGGCCTGGGGCGCGACGCTGAGGGCATTGTGGAGCCCATCAGCGTGCCACGGGAGACGGTGCGAAGAGCTGGCTTTGGTTCCGGACAGGGCGGGGGTAGCCTCACGTTGGCTCAGTTCCGTCAGCAGGCTGTGCGCTTGCTGCAGGACTATGCAAGCCGAGACACAGGGCATGACCTTGTGTTCACCAGTGAGTTTACCTCTGATGAGAGGAGGCTTCTGCACCAGTAAGTATACGGTCTTTGTGCTTCCAGATGTCTATCATCTCCTTCCTGCATTATCCATAGTAAGATAAAATATATGTATAACATGTGGGGAGGGTACCCAAGTGCAAAACTTCACAACATCCTTTGTTTGGTGGACCTCTGAGGTTGCGTTAGCAAATGTACTAATTTTAAATAAATTTCAGTGACTCGGATATTAGGGGTTTTCGTGAACAAAAATGATAGTGGTTGTGGTGGATACGACAGTTAATCCACAAAGCACAAAGTTGAGAGCTTAATGACACAAGAGGTAGGTTCTGATTGCATGAGTAGTTTCTGTTGGTTACACTTACAGTGAAATCCTGGTGAGATATTCAACACTTACAAAGTTTTCCTGTTAAATAAACTCAGAAATGTTGCGCCACACATTTTTACATGTGTGTAATTGTATCGGCCAACGGCAATGTCCGCCATGTTTCCCACATGTGAAAAATCTGGGACCGAATGAGCCGTGGATCGAACCCAGATCACCTAGGTGGGAGGCAGGTGGTCTCACCCCTCAACTACTGACCCCATGGATATTTTACTAGATAAGAGTACTAAATTTATCAATTCTTACAGAATGTTTATGGCTAAGCTGCCTATATAGGCTGGGTTTGTGTATTAATGGGTTGTTAAAAGTCCTGCTTACCAGTGTATGTTGTGTCTCTACATTCAAGCCATGCAGCTGGTGTGCAGTGATTCACTACTACGTATTGTTTTTCCTGTGGGACTTTTTGGTGATCTTGTCTTTATTTTATGGTTGTATGGTTTGAAGTTTAAGGCTTGTTTCTGTGGTTGTACTCCTAGAATCCAGGAGGTGTTTTACCAGACACAGCAATCTAAAAAGTCAGTACAGTATTTAACATTTTGAGTTGTTGGTAAATCATGTTTCTAATTAGCAAATTGAATTTTTAAAGTTGTAGCATCATAGTTTGTGGTACATGTACTTTTTCTTAAATTTCATATGTACGTAGTGCACAATTAAAAGTTTTGTCATAAATAGTATAATCACAACTCTCTGCAACGCTTATGAAGCACAGGTAAACAGGCACTGAACAGAGTTTTACGGCACATACGGTTTTTTTTATAAAAAAAAAGCAGTAATCAGTAGTTAGGTTGTGTGTTCCTATCCGTGTACTTGAATCCTTAAGGGCACCGGCTCGAAAATGACGGAGACAATAAGATCAACCTTGATTTTGAAGCTCTCATAAAATTCTGTATCGCCTCAAAGAGCCAAGCGCTGAACCAGCGTGCATTGTTTCTGCTGATCCATTTTTACTATGGGATATTAAGTGGTGACCATGTACATAACTTTATTGTTGGAAAGTCTGTAGCAAAGTTCAGTGTACGTCTATATCAGTTTCGCGTACATCCAGTTAGTAAATTTTGAAGTACGGCACTCTGATGAGGGCGTTTTTAGCCATGTTGGAGAGCTTTGAAACAGTGTTTTTAACGAGCTTTTACTTGCTGCTCGATGAAGCTGGCAAAGTGTTGTGTTTCTGCGGAAGATATGTGAGCATGTGTTTTCTGTCTACAAAAACTGCCCTGTTAATACTTGTGCTTCATAAGTTTTGTTAAAATATAGCTAGGAGAGGAGTGGAAATATTTTGATCAGCATCCAACAAAGAGATCTTGAGTGCTTGTAAGGATGACATGAGATGAGTATGTAGCGGCGATGGGATGCATGAGCAAGGGGAAACTGGAGTACCCAGAAAAACGTACTGATGGAATGCAACATTCATAACATTTCTCAAGGTCCAAAAATAGGGAGCAACCTCACCAAATAATGAAGCCACCAGGTATTGAATCCAGATCACCATTGTAGTAGTCAAGCGGTCTTATTCTTGACACCATTACAGCTCCCAAGTTGCTATACATTGCATGTAATTCAGTGAAGACAAATTGACTGACTCAACAAATTGCATTTGTTTTTAGACTAGGTCATAAACTGAAGTTGAAAACAAAAAGCTACGGTAAGAAGGACGAAGACAGATTTTTAGTCATATCGAAGAAGGTGTCTTTATGGGACGAGGCAAATAAGCTGCTGTCTTCTGGTGGCTGCAACGACAGGTACGAGCTGATCCCACCACACACCACACCGCCGTAGCCTCGACCAGTTAATACAGTGTTTGTCAGGAAGCTACCTGCGTACAATCTGTTGATGTAGTGCAGACAACCAAGTTTTTTTTTTGTAAAAGTGCATTGCTCATGCCATGTGATGTTAGGCATCTTTCTGTGTGTTCATTCCCTTTCATGCAGCACAATTATTTGCGTCTTTACCTTCTGGCCAAATAAATTCTAGTTACATGAGTAACTAAGAAATACAGTCATGTCCTTTGGTAATAATTTAGCCATGTTGTAGCCAAGAAAGATGTAGCAGAAAGAATCATATCAGTGGATTGAGAAAGTGTATATTATTTTCCTACCTTATAGTTTATTTTGTATAACTTGAAATATATTTTGACTGTTCAAATGCATTAAAAGTTTGTACCCTCAGAACTGTCAAACTGAAGCTATATGATACAAAGTAAACCAGTGGAATACTTAATAAGGCTGTTCATGGTGTAGTGAGAACTTTCAAGAATCGTCTTGGCTGTAACAGTAATAAAATATATAGGTATTTACTGCAACCTTTTTGTAGCGAAATCTATGTAGTACTGTATATACATAAGTTACTGTGTTTCATTACTGCTACCTTTACAATTCTTCATCAAATCTGTGTAACTAATGTTGTTTCATATGAGCTTTTGTCACATATCATTTACTTCTTCCCCTTACGTGAAGAATGTAAGGAGATTAATGCTTCAAGCTGGTGTCCTTTTTGACCAAAGAGGAAGACATGTTTTCCCAATAGAACACCACCATTCAGTTTTGCTATTGTGGCACTTAAATTTTGATTTATCTCGTAAGAGAGTCCTAGGCAAATTATAAAAGAAAACTTGTAGAATTTCGAAACTTATACTTCATACAGCATTGGCTTTAAATACACATTACGTGTTTCATCATTGCATGTTACAGTATCATTAAATTGGCAGGCTAGTGAAAATCTGCTCCTCGGCCAACTAGTTGGTTCTGGTTTGCTTTCCTGTATTACTGCCGCAATGAACACAAACAGAATTAATTCAGTGTCGTTAGTTAAAAGTTAATGTCTTTGAATGTTTCTTGCAATGGGACAGAATGACAAACTGTACGCCATTGCAATGTTATGTCGTCCCAGAAATCTTAGAAAGAGAACTAAGAAAAGAACAACAAAAAACAAAATACAAAAAAAGAGAAAACAAGCCGAGTTTGCAGTAGTGAACACATCCATAAACCAAAACAGAACATGAAATTTCCCATATATGTCAACAACAAATAAAGGAAAAAAATTATGATGAACAACCAAAAAATAAAGGTCGAAATACAAAACTAACTAATATGTAAAACTCAGGACATCACAATTAAGACAGCACAGACAATATTGGAATGAATACAATAATGGACACAAAATAGGATAACGACAACATCACAGACAACACACTAGACGACACAACAATGAAGACACAAAAGAACACTGTAGATTTCCAAAGGCAGACTTTTCACGACGTTTCGGAAGCTAACATCTGCTCCCGTCTTCAGGTGAAGTAAAAGTGAAAACTATAAAAATTTGGACAGCATTTATAACCTCCTTTTCTGCGCTAGACCACATGAGTTGTTTTGAAATGAACTGAATGGAGGGAGGTTTATTTAGTCGTGTGACAAATTTCTCAATCAGCAGGTGCAAGTAATTCATAGTTTAAAGATGATGGGAATTCAAAATAAGCCTACAATTGAATCTTATACATTCGTTAAAAGAAATAAACTAAATGTAATGATAGTAGTTTTATACATTATTTCACATACACCCTAGTATTTGTTTTATGCTGCTTTCTTCGATATCTTGTTTATTCCATGAATACAGTTTTGTTTATATTTGGTGTTATAACATTTTTGGCACAATTCTGCATTTTCACCCACTGACAGCAGTTTATTCTGCTCTTTAGCAGCAGAGTTTACCATGAGTAGATCAAGAAGATGCTCTCGTTACTTATTGAATGCTTGAAAACTTTACTCTGGATTACTGTTTTAATGCCTCAAATGTAAATACAGTATTCTCCTACCCAGATAACTGATATTATAAACCTACAGTATATACTTACCATTTGTCAACTCCCTGGAGTTACAGATGGTAGTAGATACTCACGTCAGGCACTTGTGATGTTCCCCAGAGTCCCACGGGGACATCTGATTAGCCCAGGAGCTGCGTGTCTTGGTGACATGTCCTGCTAAGAAACTGCAAGTAGATAATTGTACTGTTTGTAACCAAATACTTCTGCAGATGTACGTGCCACACATTACGACTCAGAATAGTGAACAAGGCAGGCCTTAGGCAGCATTTACATGATACAAGATTTAATCTGACCTTACAAAAAACTTTTGAAACTAACTTTCATGCTAGAATATCAGCACAATACTGTTTGACATTTCACGCAGAGGCTAGTTGATTGCATCTACCAATATTTAGTTGCTGTTACTTCAGCAAAATTATACGTGCATAGGTGTACTAACATGAAACAATAATGGTTTATTACATTATTTTACGTTGTTTCCCCAGCATCCATTTTGAATGTCAATAAATGTATTCATGGCTACTATATGACTCCAGTATCTATGACCATTTTATAGTTGGTCACATAATCAGTGCAGAACAACCAACAGAATCCTTCGTTACATACAATTTACTGGCACTTAGCACCGGAAAAAAAAGACACGTTCTATCTTTTGATTTTGTTAGAAATCCACCTTGCACTGCAAGTTATTGCATGAAATTTAGCTCAGGATTGTCATTTCGCTTGTGTTTTGTATGTGCACTGTCTTGCTTTGTGTTAGAGGTGTTTTTACGTTAGCATTAATATTGACATGATTAATTTCCTTTTTCAAGTTGTCAGAACTGCTAAAGATGAACATACAATTCATATACCACTTCTTGAGTGAAAATATCTTATTACTGCTGCAGTTCAGAAGTTCAGATAAAAATTTTCTGTTTTCTCTATTGAATGCTTACAGCCTTAGAATTACTCTTTGGCTTTATCTTTTTATACTAAAAATTCTAAGTTATGTTCTTAGAATATTGAATGTGTCTATTTGTGCTTAAAGTTACACTTCCAGATAATACATTTTAGTTGTATTATAATTTGTGACTTACACTGTTATTCTATGTCAGATCTATGTTATTGTGGTCTACCATATAGTGTAAATAGTGAAACTTCTGATATAGTTAATGGTATTTGTCTTAACCACGAAGAGAAAAATTCCTAAAAGTAGAATTTCAGTGTTTGCAGTGTACTGCAGATTGTTTAATTTTTATAGCATGATGTAATATACATGAAAAAAACTACATTCTGAGGTATTTTTTTAATTTTTCCAGAATATATATTTTCTTACAGTCATTATGGTTTACGATTAAGTTTTCTTTCCTAAATTTGTACAGTTCAGTAGAATCATGTCTATCGCAAATGGACAAAATCATTACATAAGTAATGTTGAATAGATTTGGTACCTTTTATGGTTGTATCTGTTATTCAGAACTTAATTTGTGTTGAAATTGTGAATAAACATTTAGTCGGTTTTGTAGTACATTGACTTGAATTTTATTTTCTCATGTGACCCTAATGACGCGTGGTTCCACAAAAAGTGGGAAATGTCGACAAGCGTAATGTTTGCTTGTGTTTAGCCGACTTTTGAAGTAAATAAACGCCTCAGTATCAGTACATCAAGCCAGCAGCTTATATAGTCTCCATGAACCAGTATAGTATTGCCAGCTGTTAAAATATACAACAGTTAGTACATTAAGTCCTCAATTTATGTCACACTGCTTTACGTTGTTTCGGATTAACATAGCTAATGTCACTGATTGAGAATAACGTCGTTAATCCATTCTTGCGCAACAGAGTTACATTCTTATTTCGCCGGGGCTGATCTGGTGTGACTCAGTTTAAGTCGTTTCAATTTACGTCACTATTTTTAGGAACATAACCCCAACATAAATCGAGGACTTACTGTATTGTGAAAACAACACAAGAACAATCAAGATATTGTTATATGTTTTGATGTGGCGCAGGGCTCTTTACCTGTTCTGTCTTACAACTGTGGCCAGACTGCACTGTCTCACTCCCTCCCCAAGAGTGGAAACTGTGTGGCTTTTATGCTGGAACAAGTTGAGTTAATGTATGGTCTTCTTCATTCTGGCTCTCTGTGACTAGGTCTTGTCAATTTATTGCCGATTCTTTAGTGGTGAAGCATAGGAGGAAGTGGGTAGAGTGGATAGTCTGCTGGTTGTAAATGATGCTGTCCTGAGGAATGAGTTGGTGTATGGTGCAAGTTAGTTGAATGTAGGTGAGCAGATCAGTTCAGGTGGTTGCTGTGTAGTGGGAGAAGGGGTGGAGGTAGCCATTGGAATCCAAAAACACCGAGTGGTGCAAAGACAGATCTAGGCTTTCCTTCGCCAGGTTCAAAAATTGTGATTTGCTCCCCCCTTCCCCTTTTTTCCCTACCCTCTTTTTTCCATCGGTCAAATCAACCCACCAGTAATAAACGTACCTTACATACATTATTTTGTGCTGGCATAAATAACACAATAAAAAGTAGTAGAAATACATAAAACCCATACTTACTAGCTACCATAAGCATTGTTTTAGGTGTACATTCAGTTATAAATACTGTGGTGTTAAAGTTTAATAAAAATACAAAACTAGTAGAAGTCCAAATATTGGTAGTTTTTTTTACACTCCTTTACATTTCATTCCCAAGTAAAAAATTTTCGGCACCACCAGCGCCCCCTCTAACCCGGCGCCCGGGGCAGTCTGCTCCTCCCCCACCACCCTATAACTGCCTCTTCAGTGGTGTAGATTGCAGTACTGAAGAGATCCAAAGAAATTATGCTTTATAAATGGGAAAACATTATAAAAGGGTGATTTCCTGTTATGAAGCTGCTTTAGGATCAAACGAAAGTAACCGTATAATCAGGAAAACATAAGTGAAAACGTTACAACGGGTTTCTGCTGAAGCAGGTTGCCTCTGGTGTCTGAAAAAATTGCTTGGTACACTCGCAGAGCTACACAAGTTTCAGTTAAACGATACAAATTCATACTTCACTTTCTCAGCAAAACATTTGGAATTAGTCTTGTTGCTATAACTTCATAATGAGCACAATTGTTTAAAAAGTCATAATATATCAACAGAAATTTACTAGTACACTAAAAAAGTGTCAGTTTTACACAATTGCTACGAATGGTGTAGCCATGGTAAGACACTCGACTTGCATGCAGAAGAATCAGGGTTTGATCCCTGGCTCCTGATTTCGGATTTCCAGGGTTTTTCAAAATCACTCCAGGCAGATGATAGGATGGTTGCTTAAACAGGTCTTGGCCAATTCCCACCCTCTTTCCCATTGTACTTGTACCAAGGCCTTGTTCTGTTTGAGGGTATGTTAAGCAATGAAATAAATAAAAAATAAATGACATGTTTCACTGTTCAGGGAAGGTGTGTTTTGATGGGATATAATTGTCTTAGTTAACTAAAATACCATTTTATGCATCATAAGTTTGCATTCGAGGTGCATTATCTTGGCACTCAGGTACCTTTCCTTATACAATATTTATTTTGTGATATGAGATCTCTAGATAATACCATGTAATTTGGGTTATGAAGTAATTCAGCCTGCAACTCGTCACTCACAGTTCATTAAACAATCCTGTGAAACTTTTAGATGTGGAATACAATAATACCTTATCTCACAACTGATGAAAATACACGTTAATAAACCATATATAAATGTGTGTTGGGAGAATATCTTACATTTGTTATGATGTTTTTAGAGTTGGCACCCATCACCATCCTCCCTGCAGAGTTTTTCAATTCCTCCCACCTTCCACCCTTGTTAGGTAAAATTAATATAGCGGCATCACCTGTCACGATTCCCACGTATGAAAAACTCAAGGACCTATATTGCTGGAATTCAAACCCGTGGAACCGTGCATCCCCCCCCCCCTGCTTTGCCATCCCTGTGGCATCCATGCTTGCAACGGCAACCTCTGTTAGCATAAAAATATTTAAATTCAGCTAACTTGTTTCTGACAACACAATAACACAGGTGGTTGCCTTCCTGGCAATTGAACTGCGTTGCAACATTTTTGGAGAAAGTAGTACAGTATAGTCTGTCTCATGTAACTTTTCCATATTTTAACATTTATCTTCTGAGAAATGTGCCTGGCAGTTCCATTGTTTTGAGCTTCCTGGAAAAGGATTGTTTTTGCAGGCCTGTTTTCAGTCACAGTTCTCGGAAGTGAACTGTTAAATAATGGAATACTTACATGAGATAGACTGTAGTAAACTTATCCAAAATGAGGTTACAAAAAGGTGACACAATCATGTCATATGACAGAATAGTAGTTAGAGCCACTGATTTTTTGTTCTACTTTATGGTTTTTGACTCTGTGCAATTGCATCTCTCATTTGACTGTGCCAATGAGAAGAATGTTATGACAACACCACACATCAGTGATTTGTGGCTAGAACCCAAAAATGCAGAGAGTTAAAAATATCCAGTCTTTGACTATTAAGTATGCATGTTAAGCACTGAAAAAAAGTTGGTGCAATATTCTTTTCAAGAAAAATTCAGTGCTCCCCAAGAATAGTATTTTCAAAACTATACATATGATACCAGTAGTATTTTGAAGCCGTCCAGCATTGTAACTAATGGATTTTTTAAGATGCAGTTTCTCAAAATGTATTTACTAGATACAAGCGAAAGAATTATAGAGACATGCATTAGACTGTTCTGTGTAGTCGCAACCAATGAAAATGTAGGGCCACTGCTTAGAAGTCATGTTCAGGCGAGTCACCGATATGAAGTGTGCACATCGGTTCAGTAGCTTGCACATGGTGACAATGTGGCATTTGATGTACTTGCTAGTGTCTCTCTCATCACTCGCGATGGGCTCATAGATGCAGAAAAATGCTTTAGGTGGGTGACAGCCTTGGTTTTGATAGTGAACTCTCTCTGAAAAATTATTGGTGTGCAATGAGAGCCTGCATACCTTCTGTGTGCATATCAGCTGAACATGAGCTCTAGGTCTACCAATATGCACACATGCTGATGGCACAGGGAAAATTTCTGCCGCTTGAGTGCTGGTGTTGGTAAGGGATGTTAACTGACCAATCACAGAGCTTTCCTGAATTTTAAGTTAGATTAAGTTGTTAATTTAAAATGCAAAATTGGTTTCGTTAAATGACGTCTGTCATTTCCAGGCCTATTTACTTATAATTTTACGACTGTTTCATGTCTGTCTGGTCCCTTAGCTGTAGCAGCAAAACTAGCGGCAGAAATTTTCTCTCTACCAAACTTTGTCATACGAGAAAACATTTACTTTCTAACCTGTAGTAGAACTAACCTTAGTGCAGCTCACTATTTATTTAAACTTTTATAAGAATCTGTAAACACCTATTATTGCATGTACGAAAACATGTGAATACCTATGTTCTTTCTAATTAAGCTTTTATTGAATCTGTAAGACCCTCCCAAATTTAATTTACAGTTTAAATGAAGTTTATGAATGTTGAGTATGTAAATAAATCACAGCTTCCATTTTGTTGTGTTGTATCACTGGTAGTTTGAATACTTGTATAAAAAAAGAACAGATGACCTGAAAGTTATTTTGTTGCCGCCCTTTGCTAGTTGTAACCACCTGAATCCTCCTCAGCGATGTTACGGATTACTGCAAAACAAAACTGAATAGTTTACATTGCTTAAATGTGTGAACATATGTAGTATATGCTGATATCATTTTGCATGCAGTTAAGAAGTTTGGTACTTTTAGGGTATGAACTCGCAGAATGAAATGCCACGGCGTCACTTCACTGACAGTGGCAACCGAGTTGTCGGAACACTCGTCTCTCACCATGGTTTTGTTTTTTTGCATGTGGGAAATGGGGTGGATGTTGCAGTTGGCCAGAGGGTTTTCTCAGGGTACTTCCATTTCCGATGCCATTGCGTTCCGTCACTGCACATAGTAGGGTCTCATTTTATGTCATCTCTCAGGTAACAGCAGATGCGTAAGAGCTCCCAGGTTGAAGTCTGCCTCTCAGGGTGTGATACACTGTCTTCAAGGTTAACTCCGCACATATTTATTTATGTACTGTACTGGCATTTAGGAGGAGGCAGGTTCAGGCCAATAATAATTTTTTCCCCCCAGTGTTTTCCAAATTTCTTCTAGGTGGATGACAGGCTAGCTCCTAACGTGCAGGCCATGACCAATTCCTCCTTCCTGTCTGCATGAGTTACAGGTTCCAATCGTATCGACCATGCTGCTGACAAGATAAGCCAAACTTACCCATAGACTGACCACAGTAAAGAAATCACTTTTGAAAACTGCCTTGACAAAACAAAAAGTTTTTGTTTGTAATGAACTTGTACTGGTCCCTCTGAAGAACTTCCACACTTGGAGTCCGTCACACAATAAACAATATACCAGTACTTGTCAGTAGGGTGAAACAGTACATTGTGTTTATTACATTGCTATAATTTGTACTGTGTAAATTTGTCTGATTTTGACACTTTTCATCTGAGAGAAAAATGTCTTCAAAAATAAAAAAGGATTACAGAGACCCTGTTATTCCAGTAAGTCAATAGTCTAATGGTAAACACATTAGAGGGAGCAGGCATCTTTCTCAGAAGAGAACTAGAGCAAATTTATACTGTGAAGACTATACATGTTAATATTAACAAATAGCATAGCGATACAAATTGTGAAAAAGTAAAATTTTAAATATAGTTTCAAAAGTGCTGTATTAAATCTGATTACTGTGGAACCTCGTTAATACAAAGTTCTCATTAATACAAAGCAATTTTTATTCCCCTTGAAATAGGACAAGAAATGAAATAATTATTTTAATGTTAATAAAAATTCCGTTTATGCATTAAAGCATGAAATATCATGTTCTCAAGTAAAAGGAAGCAATTTTGGTGAAAATGCTATTTGATTTGTGGAGCTAAACAGACTGACCAAAATTTTAGAAGATTTTTAATGTTTCAGTGAACACCTGTTAATACAAACCTCGTTACTACAAACAGCCAAAATGTTGGTCCCTTCAGGTTTGTATTAAAGAGGTTTGACTTATCCAATTATTTTTGTTTATGAAAAATTATCTTAGTAGTACATATTTAATTAATATGTGAATGATTAATCACAAAGCAGGTTACAGGATTCTTAAACCTCAGAAATTCTCTTAATCCTGGTCTATTTTAAACTTGCAACCGTAATGTAACACACCAAATTAATTGCTTCCCACTTGTGACAGTCATGTTCAGTGACATTTAGTTTGGAATATTTTAGCTGGGTGGCTTCATAAATCAAGGGCACACAGTAGTTTGCATTTGTTTCAGACAAAGGAGTAATAGCCTAATGAAACAACTGGATGAATGGACGATACAAACTTTATTATAAAAAAATCCTAACAACAAAGTAAAACAAGGAAATTCAGGATATATATTTATACAAGGGGTTATTTATGTTTACATTGCGGGTACGGGCAAGAAGGTCCTAAATTTTCATATTTACATATTTATAATAATTTAAGTACAAAGCCAACATCAATAAAATCTACATAAACAATAAAAAAATTTGCATTAACAGTACACATTTTATATTGCACTAATAATTCGTGTAATAATTTTTACAGTCTAAAATCTTTTTGGCTAACAAATTTTGCTAATAAACCAATTAAATAACAAATTAAAAACAACTCGAGAGTGTCTAGTGTCGAGTAATGTCGGGACATTCAGACGACCAACACTTTCACCTTGCTAGAAAGTAGCTAGCTTCTCCTCCAGGGACATAACAGTTCTGCTATAAGAAACTCTCTACAGCTCGACAAACTACAAGGGCACCCAGAAATATTCAGCTGAAGTAAAACAATAATTTTAAAAAATCACAATTATAAAAAGCAGGTACGTAAAAAATTATTTGAAACACCAAAATCATCCAACAAATCATAACATAAGCAACTCGTACCAGACGACTGTGTATATCAATAGTTCACGATGATTATAAAGACAGTTGTAAATGAAGTAAGCTACCCCATTCCCCCCACCTGAACAACAGAAAATACTCTTTCGTGTAAAAGAAATAAATACTGTTAGAGAAGCATGGTTTGCAGACCACACAAAGTGTCACGTTGTCGTGAATGTGGTAACAAAGTCAGCATTGATCCAAGGCAGTCTGGCATGGGGATTAAAAGTAAAAGTGCGGGCAGAGCAGGCGAGGTTGTGCAAGAGACAGCAGCGTGTGCTGTACTGTTACGAGATGCCAGTGGCCGACCACTTTCACTTCCCAGCCGGCACAGCCTTGGAAGCTGCAACATTCGAGGCCGACCGCTCCTCCGCCGCCACATCAACACTCACATATGCTATGCAACAACAGCTCTGTTCATCCAATAAAATGTCACCTACATTTGTATTTGGATAACACAAACAATTTTTCCACCTTGACGCTTTAATCACAACTAGAAAATTTTGAATGAGCTAGCTCATTATATAGCTGCTGCTTAACTGCTACCAAGATTTATCACATAGGAACTTTTCAGAAAATGTTTTCAAGCGTAAGGGTGTATTCCATTGATGTAGCCTGCCGTGCCATTCACTGTGCCATTGCTGGCGGGGACTTCTCCTTCTGCCCAAATGACGATCGGAGATCGCAACTTTGTATCTGCGACACTGTCTTCGAGGCTTTCGCCGGCATACGACACTAGTGGTGAGATCTCGCAGACAAAGTCTTCTGTTTCGATGATCATACCTCCAGCTTCTTCTAGATACCGTCGGTGGAGTGCATAAAGATCGTTTCGCGCAGTCGTAGGGCAGTCCTTCCCTGCAGAGTCTGCATTTTTAACGGGGCTGAACTCTTCGGTGCGGTCCACTTCCCACGTTACGAAACGCTCTGAAAAGGGGAAAACGTCAAACACAAATTTTTCCATCTTGATGCCATTGGGCTTGTCAGGAACAATTCGCTGGCCACTCGCATCCACGTACGGTATCTTCTTCTTGGCAACATGAAGCCGCAGCTTCCTCTCGTGTCTGTCTGCAACGTGCTGAAGAAACTGCCTCGTGAAGAAGTGATTGCAGATGCTGCCCGCGCTGAACGTTAGCCGGCCATCGTTATTACGCCGCTCCGCAGTCACAGTTGTTATCTCGCTGTACTCGACCACTTGGAACCTCCCATCCACTTCGCAGACCACCCCCACTGCCTCAGTTGGATTTGTTTTTTCGACGACCTTAGCCCCACAGTCCGCCCCCTTCTTGATACAGTAGCCAATAAAAATTGGGTCAGCCACTTTGACCAAGATATTGTCCACGGCATGAGCATGCAGGTATTCGATTCCTCGCTGCTTCATGTCGTCCAATACCTTCTGCTCTCGGAGGGCCCGGTAGAGCCCTCCGTTGCCATCGGGGGCTTTCGACAGTCTGTTCTTGCCGTCGAGGATGATCTTGCCATCGAAGGTGAAGCAGGGCAGCAGGCCCTGCTCGAACACCACCACGTTCCTCTGGTCGAGGCCGAAGTAGGCGTGCTGCTCGAAGAAGCGGACGGTGGGCTCCATGGTCGCCTCGCTCGTCATAATGTACCACACGATAGAGCCCCGCCGACCTGTGCGACTGTACGCCAGATCCTGCAACCTGAGGATGCGCTCTGCCTGGATTTGGTACAACGTCTTGTGCGACGGCAGCCCCACGTCGTACATGCCCTTAGGGTAGGTGACCCCGAGGCGGGTACCCTGGCCGCCAGCCATCAACAGTACACCCACCTTGCCTCGCGACACCTGCTTCAGCCCCTCGGTCTCGTACGCAGCGATCTCCTGAGGGCTGCTGCGCTCCACCGAGCTGTGGATGTGTGGTGGGATAGGCTTCATGCGGTCGTCCAACTTCTGTTGGTCGGCCTGCGACGACTCCTGCGTCCGCTCGAAGTACTCTACCACCTCTGCCACGTCGACGGAGCGCAGGTCGTCGCACAGCTGTTCGCACTCCGCCTCCGACAGCTCGTCCCAGAAGCGCACCAGGTGCTCCTGGCCGTGCTGCGCCAGCTCCTTCTTTAGCTGCTCCGCGTCCAACATGTTGCAGCTTGGGGGACGTCTGTGCGAGCCACGTTTCGCTCCTGCCACGTAGCGAGGTCTGAGGTGCACTGTTTACCGTCACACTCTGCTTTGACACTTAACATCACACCAGATCTCCTCCCACCTACTGTCCATTGCCAATCGTAAACAACACGGAACCTGTCTCCTAGTTCCCGCTGCGGCCACTATACGTCGCTGTATGCACTCTCGAGCAGTCACGGCCTCCTTGACGCGTATAATCGATAGCGAGTTTCGATATTCCAAATAGTATGTTGTTTTGTAAAATGGAAATGTTAGTTTTTTATTTATATTGTTCGTATTTATACATCAATAATGGACATAACAGTGACACTATTTTCACATGTCTTTAATATTATATTCCTCTTTCCTGCGTTCATTTTGCTGAGCAATTGCAAATAAAGTACCTACCATAGCCTACTCGACATTTTCTTGCAAGATATAGGCCTACACGGAAACTTATTTAAAATGTTAATAATGTGAGAATGACGCAAATATTCCGTACGCCTACAGTTATATAATAATACCATCGTTAACAGAGATGAAATATATATAATTGCTCGTTCATTTATTCCGTGTTGGTACTAGGTACAGTATTTGATTTTATTTCAAATTCTATTTACATGCAACATAAATACGTATAGGGAAAGAGGTTGAGGAGGAATAAAGGCGTTTATATTTATTTTTTAAATTTTGTATCTTGATGGATATCACAAGGTTCAATTCAATACACTCGTTATCAGACATGGGCATTATGCAACGGACCTACGTCACGGTACGTGTAAAAGGTCATTACGTGCTATATTAATATAACTTCGGTTTTATGTGCTTACGTTTGTATTATTTAAGTAACAAAATACACAAAAAAGTTTTTTTACACGTCTCCTTCTAGATCTATAGATACTAAAATTAAAATTAAATTTGTTATATAGGGCAGCACAGACTTTTTTTAATGTCAAAATGCATTGCGGTATCTGCGTACCTAGTCTTCAGTATCCTTATACCTAGGGAATAAACAAGCTAGCAGCACAAGCAGGTTATTTCTTTCCATGTTTTTATTTCTTTCCATGTTTTCTGCTTAGTATATGTATTCTACAGTGCTAGATAATTTAGTTTAGCCTAGTTTATTGCATTCTTGAATCTTTTTCGTGTACATTTTTGCACAAAAATTTCGAACAAGTCATGTTTACAATGTACAGTTAAATGAATAAATGACATAAGATGGTATACATTTAAAAGCAGAGTGTAATAGAGCGAAATTCGACATTATTCTTGTCATTTCGGGCTCGTGATCATATGTGAGCTTATGCCATAATTCTTCATTGTCTCCACATGCAAAATAAAAATAAAATAAGAAACGTAATCGTAAAAGGAGTCCTCGACTGGCGCATGGACAGCGATGCAGCATGTTACGCGTATTCTTTTTTACGCGAAACCGCTGAACTTGTTCATGTTATGTTTATCTACGAAAACAACAAGTACATGAAACTATTCTTTTTATATTTTCAAAAATTCAGCACGCTTGTTAGAAACATGATTTTCGGGCCTCTCAAAATGGCTAAAAAAGTTTTTTTTTATAGACTGCTGTAACACCGAAAATATTAACCTGAATTTGTAAAGTGCAAAGCGATAGGCGTACGTTGGTCTTTACTTCATACCATTCAAAAATAAAATCTTGTGGTCACCGCTTAAAGTCCCGTAGAGGAAAGACTACAACGGAAACCTTGAACACCAGTTTGGCGCGCTGCGAATAGAGGCGATATGCTTCTTGTCAAGCGTGGGACACTGGCTCTTATCGCTACGCTGATCATACGCGTCATAGGTGGAAATTCAACACCGGCGAGGACTCAACCCAGAACAAACATCTTAAATAAATATCTACACAGTTACAGATCCACACAAATACTCATCGACCGAATATAAAGCATTAAGGATAAAGAATTCTTCAAGGGGTTTTTGAACATTTTCGTGCTTAATAAATATAAATGACCTTTTTGGCTGTATTTTCAAGTTGACAAGAGAAATGCGTAAAAGTTTTTTTTTTCTTTTCTTTTTTTTTTTTTTTTTTTTTTTTTTTTTTTTTTTTTTTTTTTTTTTTTTTTTTTTTTTTTTTTTTACTTCTTGTGTTACGTTGATGAAAGTGTTCATTCTTGTGGAATAACTTCTGATTTTTGGAGATAAGTGTCAGCAACAACATATAAACCCAATAATTTTGTGTCTGTTGCTTTATTGTTCTGCAGTGCCGCAACCCAGATAGCAAAATCAGCTTGATTCAAGCTTGATTAAAACTTGCCATGACACACTTGCTGTAAGCTTGTCATGTCAAGCCATAATCTTGAATCAAGCTAACTAATCTCCACACAATAAGTCTGCAGCAAGGTTGCCAGGAAAGCTTGATGCAAGGTTGCTGCAAGCTTGTGGCAAGCTTGCCTCGTACAAGGCAGGCTACAACTTACTGTAAAAAATTGGCTTGACTTGAGTCTATGATCTTTCATTTAGGCATTTCAAACAATTGCAAATAACTCGAATATTTTCCTATCCAAATGCTTTGAAAAAAAATTGAGAGTGTGTACAGTCATACGATACACAATTTCGCCAGAGCGTTTTTTTTTTTTTTTTTTTTTTTTTTTTTTTTTTTTTTTTTTTTTTTTTTTTTTTTTTTTTTTTTTTTTTTTTTTTTTTTTTTTTTTTTTTTTTTTTTTTTTTTTTTTTTTTTTTTTTTTTTTTTTTTTTTTTTTTTTTTTTTTTTTTTTTAATAATGTTCTTTTTGCTAGCAAAAAATTATTTTGCTTCATTGTGGCTTATTTTGACAACGAAGTATGTGACATTTCAGGGTAAAAAATCTAAAAATCAGTTTGGTGTATAGCAACGTAAATATTCCTACGTTGATATTTAAGTGTTAAAACTGTACGAATGAATTTTTGATGTATGTAATATTTTGCGTTAAAAAAAAAAAGTGTTTTCGAAACCACTGCAAAACTAAAGAGCGAGGCCGTAAGCTCGAATCAAACTTGCCAAATAGGGCTTGGAATGGCAAGCGAAAATCAAGTTAATTGCAGGCTAGCTGCCGCAAGCTTACATGCTATCTGGGAATGAACATTTATTGTTGGCTGGTTACAATTCTTTTGGTTGCAAACTGTCATGTGATGCTCATAAATATGAAGGACAAACAATATTTGTATTTAAAAAATGCTGAAACTGAAAATAAAAGGTTAAAAAGAATATATGTATTTTTTTTTAATACAAATAATTTTTATTCTTTATTTTTATGAGCATGGCATTGTAGCCTGCAATGCCTTTATCCACTGCGTTTTTTTATATTTTTTTTTTATTTATTTATTTTTTTTTTTTAGTTTGGTGTATCAGTTAGTTTTAGTGTAGGTAGTCCTTAAAACGGAAATATGCAAAATATGACTTTAACAAGCCATTACGCGAAAACTGTGAGAGATAAAAAAATTTCATCAGAGCCAAATTTAGTCACATTTTATGTCTAAAATAAGAAAAAAAATCTGGAAAAAAATAAATAAAAAATGGTGATGAATAATGCGGTAGACCGCGCCCAACAACTGGCGTCATTTTTCCCCCCGTTTTCAGCACCACGTTATTTAAAATTAGTCTACTCTGTCCTCTCACTATGTATATAAGTAGTAATAACACAATAATAAATCAGCTTAGTTATAACATAGTTATTTCAATTAAATAAATAGCTGGATTGGCCAGAAAAGCCATTAAAAAATAATACTCGTCGCCATATTGGCACTTTTAAAAATAGCGATAGGAAATCTTCACATGTTCTCGACAAAAGTGCGCCCTTGTGAAAGTTGCGCCCTATACCCGGGTCTAGTTTGCCTAGTGGTAAATCCGTCCCTGGGCATAGTTAGTTCTTTTAGTGCCCGGGTATAGAGGCAATCCCCCCCCCCTTTCCCCCCCATTCCCCGCTCACAATTTCTAAACCACGCATTAAAAACAGGCCTATATGGTGAGCTTAATTGGGAATGACAGCCGGCAGTTTTCACCTCAAAAGTGAGTTCTCAGAGCCAGGGGCGTCATGTAGGGAGGGGGGCTGGATTTAGAGTTTTAAATGTACAAAATATATTATTTTGTATTTGGTTATTTAAATAATGCTAACTTAAGCATATAAAATTGAAGTTTTATTACTAAAGTTTCTAATTTATACATGCTTAATTAATTAAAAAAAGATGCAAAAAGGCCACTGTCGCCGAAAAAAAATTTTTTTTGTCCCTTCCCCCCCCCCCCCCAGGAAAAAACCTGAAATGACGCTCCTGCTCAGAGCAAGTCTGACTATACATAAAGCGATGTCTTCATTGCTTCGTGACATTCTTCTTAATATGTGTGGCTGCTTGGTATCGTCTGTTATTTCTCGCGTTAATAGGCGGTTGTGAAAACGTAGTAGGTATAATCCTAGTCGGTAGTACTGGTCACGTGACTGGAGCTACTCAGTCGTTGGATGCTTACCGAGAGCTTGTAAATCCGAAGAATAGAATTTTGGCAGACTTAAAAAAAATTGTAATTTTAGTCGCCGATCTGGCAGAGAACCAGAAATTTTGTTGCTGCTACTTCTTCCATTGCATTATCTGCTGGTAAAATTGATAGGCACACAGAACGTGTTTACTAAACTGAACGAATTTTGTTTTTGTAATATTTGAAAATAATTTATTTCCCGTAAACTAATATTATCTAGTGTATACAGTGTCTCCATAGTTTTATATTTTAAGTTTGATATATTATATTCCTTAACAATGATGCTTGTATCTTCTGCAAATTGAGTTGTGCTCGCCATTTGAATTTCATTAGATAGGTCATTAATATAAACAAGAAATAATAAAGGACCCAAAATACTTCCTTGTGGAATCCCATCTAAGATATTTGCCCTTTCTGATATTGTTTCTTTGCATTTTCCTATAATTTCTACTCTTTGAAATCATTCACTGAAATAAGATTTGAACCATCTGAAAGCTGAATCTGTAGTGCCAGAATACTTTAATTTATCTAATAAAATTATATGATTAACAAGGTCGAAGGCTTTTGACAAGCCACAGAAAACACCACATGTAATGTTTCCTTTATCAAGCGAGTCTATTTTATTCTTAGTTAATTGATATACTGCAGTCATCGTGGACTTATTTTTCTGAAAGCAACATTGTTCTTTACTTAAAGTATTATTTCTCGCCAATAATCTAGTCAACATGTTAAAACATAGCGCTTTCAAATATTTTTGAAAAGACTGGAAGCAAGCTTACTGGTCTATAATTTTCTGTTACTTGTTTGTCTCCCTTTTTATAGATAGAAGTAACTTTAGCACATTTTAATCTATCGGGAAAGTGCCTTCTTTAAAACTTTGATTGATTAAAAAAGTTAAGGATTTTGCTATATTCTGGCCACATGATTTTATTAATTTATTAGATAATCCATAAATATCTTGAAATGTTTTATTTCTTAAAGTACCTATTATTAGTTATACTTCTTCTGTGACTGGATGAAGAGTAAAACAGCTCCTATGGTTTTTATATTACTTTTCAATATGGTTAGAGCTGTGTTAGGGGGCAAATTATTATTCAAGTTTAATTTAGAGCCAACAGTTATGTAATGTTCATTAAAAGTTTCTGCTATTTCTTTACCACACGTTACTATGTTATAATTAATCCTACGATTAATACTTTTAGTATCTTTAGTTTTCTCTTTACCCATTTCTTTATTAATCATACTCCATATTTATGGAGGTTTATTTACACATTATTTCATTTTCATACTAGTATAGATTTTTTTACTCATTTTAAAGTTATAGAAAAAAATTTGTGTTCTTTATAGCAGTTATGAAAATATTAATCATCTGTTTGAGACACTCGCCTGGAAACTTGACCCCCTTGTTGTTTGGCTGTAGTTTGCCAAGTTACCGAGAATGTTGTGCTTTATTAGTGCTGCAGTTAAGGCGGTCGGGCTCTAACCCCGCCCACTTCTCTCCCACAAAGATAAACAATTTATTAAAACGTACTTTTTAATCAATTTATGAAATACTTCCTTCGCTCACAATATTAAGGCATGGCTCCAACAATCTTTCTTTACTTTATAATGTAAATACTAGAAAAAAGTGGCCGGAGTTGGAGTCCGACTGCCCGGATTACAGCGCCAAAAAGTACAACATTCTCGGTAACTTGACAAACTACAGCCAAACAACAAGGAGTCGAGCAAAATACATTGGTAGATAGGCGAGTGTCCAGACCTGTTCTTCTACGACCTAGATTTTGAGTCCCTATTCTGTGTAATACTTTTAGTTTCTTACTTGATATTATAATACCCTTGCTAAGCCAAGGTGTTCTACCGTTTTTATTTTCATTTGATGAGATAATTTTAGCTCTAATTTGAAATGTTTCTTCGAAGTATAGAAAAAATGCATTTAAAAAATAAATTAAGTTTTTATTTACCGATTTTTTGATTGTTCAGTTCTATCCATGTTTCTAGATATAACTTATGATTAAACTCTTGTAAGAAAGAGATACTAAAATTCCTTATGAATCGATACTGTTTTTTACTACGGTTACTTGATTTCCTTTTTACAGTTTAATTTAAATAGCTGTACTTTATGGTGAGATAGACCCAGCCCTATATTCATAACATAATTTCATTTAATGTTACTTATAGTCAGTTACTGTTACAGAATTCCTTGTGCGTCTTGTATTCTCTTTATTTTTATTTTCAGTATTGATTCTTGTCAGAATATTTTCAAGTTCGCTCTCACCTTTAATCTGTAATTTGAAATCAATATTTTAACCACCACAAATTATAATTTTTACATGGGTTATATTTAAATATATAGTCTAAATATTTTTCCAATTTTTAAAGAAATCATTAATGTTATCATTAGCTGGTCTATATAGGTACACAGATTGTGAGAACTGTATTATTACCTATAGATATATCACTGCTGAACACTCAAACACACCTTGTTCACTAATTTTGCTATATATTCATTATATACACTATCCCCAACCATACTTTAATTCCTCCATATCCGTACTTATTTCTATAAAATTTACTTACTATTTTATATCCCAATAACCAGTGATTTTTACATTCCTCGTTAGTCAGCCAATGTTCTGTTATACAAATATCCTGTGGTTTTATAATATTTGGCATGTTACCAAGCATCACTTCTAGTAGTAAATATTTATTTCTTAATAGCTGAACATTAAAATGCATTACGTTAATTTCATTTATACGATATGCACATAGCATGTAATCTACATAACATGTAATCTACGCGTCTAAAGTTTTATTTTATCTCATCCTTTGTATATAGAATCAAAATGTTTTGAATCCAGTGTACAAAATTGTTACTTGCAATTGAAACTTCCTCATGTAATTATTAACTAACGTATTATTTTGATCCATTAACTATGAATAGCTGGAATCTTTGTAGCCCTATTCGAGTGAATGAGTATTTTATCTGTGATGTATTTTTTTTTTTTTGTGTTTTAATTTTTTTTATATAATTAGGGTTTAGCAAATTTTAAAGTTCACATGGTAAAACCTCTAATTTCATTTAAGTTTAAAAAATTGTTAAACAAAATTTCTACTTGTTATTAGTTGTAAGCACTTAATGTTTAATAATATTCTAAACTGTATGTAATTTAAGTGGTTAAGTGTAAGAAAAGGTAAAATGCCTTAACTTCGCCGCATTATTAATAAAGACGTTATATTATTATTATGTTATTATTTTTGTTCATTGTTAAGAAATGGTTCTCTTGTTCCCTTGTTAAAGATTTATTAAGTTGTGTATTAAGTAATGACTGACAAGTCATATGTTGATGCTTAGTAACATTTACACGCTTCCCTGCTTGCAACAATTACGCTATAATTTATTACTTTTGTCTCTACTAATTAACTAATTTCTTTACCTACTTGTTATTTTTTCACTTACATTAAGACGTAAGCTATGTAGAGTAAAATGTTCCCTTTTCAAATTGCTGCATCTAGTAAATGCAGCATTTTGAAAATGCCTTACCAACCTAGCTATTTCACTATTTATCTTTTTGATCTCTGTATTAACTCCGGACGTGGGTATTAGGTCATGTATTAGCGGGATGTCCAGTACAATGACATTAGTATGATTTAATTTCGGTAGTATTTGTTTGAGGCTGTTTACTGCATCCTTCCCTTCATTTCTACTAATATAATTTGATCCACTCATTGATATTACAGCGTCTGATGGCCTCTTGGCCAACTACTAAACTAATAATACATTTAAATGTAAATATAGTTTCGTGTAAATAATGTACTGTGGATGTATCATTTAGCTACAATATTTGTCACGTAGAAAATATGTAAGCATTTTTTTATTCCTATCATTTTTAAACTTCGAGCAGCATTGCAGGCGGTTATCAAACCCTGGTAGTCGGCAAAACCTAGTCACGTGACTTAGATAACCTACCCTACTATAGCGAGTGAATTTCCATAAGCGCCTACAAAGGCTTACCACAGAACAAAGGACCGGTCACGTGACGACCCATCGAAGGCTCGGGTCTCAGAGGCAAGGCGGCAACAAGGGTGAGGCTAGCAGTGCGGTTAAGTTGCCACATCGCCTCTTTGCGCAATTCGCTGGACCGGTTTGCAGCCTTGCGCCGACACTTCAGGCGGTGACACTGCGTATAGTAGTGGCGTAGATGGGATTTGTGTTCGGTGAGGGTTCAAGCTCGTAGATCTGGGAAGTTCGCGGGTTCAACGACTTGCCGTCTGGATTACAACCACTCAGTCCTTCTCGTCTACTTGTTCTCTGGTCGCTGTTCCAGTTAGTGCGCACGCAGATTTGTTACTGGCTCAGATTCCTCCAGGTTAGTTTAATAACAGTGACGAAATTACGAAAGTATCTCACATGCCGCGAATTCGAAAATTCACCGGTGCATCCACCGGTGTACACCGGACGTTCGTAAATTACTATGTTGCTCTCAATCGGTTAAATCGATGTAGCCTATCCACTATTTCAGTCGACCTGAACATCCGGCGATTCTGGTGCACATTCACCGGATCTTCCACCGGCGAATTTTTGAATACAATATCGCAAAAACCATTTTGAAATTTGCATGGATAATTGTTTGAATTTTAAAATATGTACTTCCTGCAAAAATAAATTATTAATGTAATTTGTACATTTCAGTTATAACTATATTTATTAATACATACGGTATCAAATTATTAGTTTGGATTTCCTTCGCGATGTAATGTAAGTAACATCAGATTCATCCCTTTTCATTCGTAACGAAAAATGTTCAAAAAAACTGTCAACCTAACGTTCGGTGTACATCGGTATAGTCTGTGTCATGTTAAGTGTTCCGTATTTTGACACTTCGCTTCTGAGAAACGTCTCTGTACACAGGTTTGCGAAGACCGAGGTTTTCCAGGAAGCCTGGTAGGTTTAAAGCTCCAAACAATGGAACTGTCTGAGACACTTCTCAGAAGAGAAATATCAAAATACGGACAAGTTACATGAGACATACTATATATCAACCACTGACGGATCCAACGATGAATTTACGAAAACGCGGATGCGCGGAGTTGAAAATCTAACTTGTCATTAAAAAAAAAAAAAATCGTGAAATGTTTTGGGGGGTCTACGCTTTGATTCCCGGCGGAATCGACTCGACTCTCACATGCGGGAAACGTGTCGGACGATGTCTTCGATCAGTGTATTTTTTTGAGAATTGTTTGTTTCCCCACACCTACCCCTCCTTTTCCAGCGCTGCTTCATGCCACAAGTTTGCCGCGAAAATATTTTTGCACCAGTTTTTTTAATGTCTTACGTGCACATCAGCAGCTTTGCTTCATGGTTATTGGCAGACTATTTTTGTTCAGACACGTCTCTCATTTTACTACCCCAATCAGAATAAGTTTATTGTGACACCATATGTCTAAGATTTTCCAGCAAAACATCCAATCATTGACCACGAAGCAGACCTATACAGATGTGCGCATAACGCATTGAAAATAAATGGAGAAAAAATCTGTTCGCCGCAAAATCGAGGCTCTAGGTTGACCAAAGCTGAAATCCCCGACGTTACGCGCTGACCAAAATAACTCCTACTTCATCCGAAGACCATATGTTGTAGGGTGAACAAAATGAAGTTTGTTACATCTCAATCAAAAATTTATAGTCCATGTTTGCTTCTCCATATATAAACGTGCCGTGAGCAGGGATGACTCTTGAACACATGGGGTGACTTTGGGACATTCGAAAAATAATGCATATATGGCAGTCCTGAGTAAAGAAATTTACTTGCGATAAATTTCAAAAAAATAAATAAATGTTTGAAATTTAATGAGAATTTACTCGTAGTTGACACACATGTAAAATAAAAATTGTGTAAAACTGTCCCAAAGTCACCCCTGACTACGGTATACATTGTTGGCTACACGAAACATCCAAACCTTATTAGTAGAGTCACGATTTTATGGCGAAAAGATTTTTGCAACGTATGGTTACAATGTGTTATGTGCACATCTGCAACTCTGCCACATCGTCTGTGATTGGATGCTTTTACTCTCACGTGCCTTGGCAAATTACAGACGTACGGAGTCACAGTTACCTTATTCTGACTGGTACAGTCAAATGAGAAACATGTCTGAACAGAGACACGCTGCCAATAATCAAGAAACATAACTGCCAATGTGCACGTGAGACACTGAAACAAAGTGTGGCAAAAATCTTTTCGCGACAAAATCGTGGCCCTACTTATTAGAAACCCGATTTTATAGATCATGAAAATGGCCAAAAACTGCGTGTTCAGGCTTCCGTACCTGGGAAACACCAACCACATTCGAAAAACACAAATACAGTAGCATGTGTTGGACTTGAAGCCGTACTTCTACAATTAATATTGTGTTCAACGCTTTAAATCACATAGGAAAAATAAAAGCACTGCACGCCAGTTGCTTGACTTTTGATTTGTGCGTAGAGGTGATTCTGGTCAGCGCTCAGCGGCACTCCGTCCCATCGGTTGTGTGCCTCTCTTTCTGTCTCTCTCTCACACACACAGCTTATATAGGAAGCCACTTTAATTGTTATTCTCTAGCCGGTTACTCTCATTTCTAACAGTTTTGAAATAACGACTAGGTCACAGAACTGTTGACATCTTATTTAAGGCAGGTAAGGGCGACAACAAATAAAAACGAATATATGTATGACAGTAGGGCAATTGAGGAATTTGTGAGGCACTGTAAGGCAACCACGCAGTTTTAAAGCTTGACAGCTGCATTATCAGAGGGCCGTGGCATCCTGTCAACACACCAAGATAAGATTATAAAGCAGTCGCTCGCCGAGTAGTTGTGCTGGTGGGAGATGTGTGTTTTCTCGTAGGGCGCGTTCCGGAAAGCACCCATAGCTCCGAGTGATCTCACCATTTCGTACTCTGTGTTGGTGATATGACGTCGCAGAACTAGTACATTGCCCAGCGTGACGTCATACATCCAAATAGTATTCAAAAGCAGCCATCAAATTGGCTAATTCACTCCGTAAGCGAATAATGGGGTAGAGAGTACTCGGTCTAACAAACAGTAACAAACAGATGATGCGTGAGTGTGATAGGCGAGGGATGTGAGACCATGAGACCGAAGGAGGAAGAGACTACTCGCCATTGTTTCTTGCCATGGCAGTGTGTAGTTAACTTTACAACAGTTTAGAAAGATAATACGTTTTTTATGGGAAAATTTTTGCCTATAGTTTCGCGGCTATCACTAAGGGACCAGATTAAATACGAAAACGTAGTAAAATTAAATTTAAATAGGCTTGTAAATGACAGAAGTCATTAAATTTAATTTTGAAGTGTACTCAAACTATTTTGGCTTTCAAATTATCATCTTCATGTAACTTAAAATTCAGGAAAATTCTGTGGTTGGTCAGTTTACTTCCCCAACCGATACCAGCGCTCAAGCGGCAGAAATTTTCCCTGTGCCAAACTTTCGATATAGATCTTTCTAACCTGTAGTAGAATTAATCTTAACCTCACTACAACGCATGGGCGTAATTTGAGCATTTTGATAGGGGTGGCAAGGATTACCAGGTACAAAATATTTGAAGAAAAAAAAAAGGAGGGATGGAACTTGAACAGCTTTCTTCCAAATTATGTATACCCTTTTGTATTTATTATTTTATATAATTAGATAAATTAAAAAAAAAAAACAGTGTATTGGAAAATGCACAAGAAAAATTTTATTCCTAAGTTAAGAAAGATAATTTTGTGTTCTCTATTAACAAAAATTTTGGTGCCACACCTGAATTACGTCTATGCCACAACGTGCTAATGCTCTGTCATTTCCTCTCGTCTCTGGGTTTGTGTAGGAAGGTTTCACTGCGAGAGAACACGGGCGATGGTCACAAGACGAGGCGGGATGGGAGGAACCCCGCATTCACGTTCTACGACATGCGGCGAGCGATCGCGGGACACTTCAAGCTGATAATCATCGCCTTTATCAGCGTTATCAGCTCCGAGCCTAAGTGACAAGCGTGATTGAGAGCTGGAAACAAAGGTCCCCGCAAACTCAGTTTTCGCTCCGTTACTTACCTGTGACAGTGATGTTGACACCTCGCAGGTTATCAGTTTGAAGTCTTGCCAATACGTGAGCTTATCATTTCCGGTAGCCATCACAGATGAGATACACGAACTTATTTTTGATTTGATTTATTGAGGAGTTAGTTGGGTCGGCGGTATTGATGACTAAATATTAACTATGTGTATTGTCTAGTAAAACTTTAAAATTCAATAAGCTGTATGCATGGCTTGTTGAAAAATGTCATGTTTTTCTCTGTTAGTATTATAATATGTAAGTTTCCCCCATCCCCTCTCTACAACTAGATAAGATGGACGTGTCTGGTTAAGAAAGTTTAGCTCCTCGCTGGCATGTCGTAGGTCTTCATTTCTACTTCCGAGTGTACTTGTCCGAACATTCATCATCTCCTCTTCCCCTCCATCATTTATGCCAGATCTGCTTACACACTGACTTTCAGTTTCTACTGAGAAGAGACAGTGAGCATTCTACGGCAGTCCACTACAACCTGCTGTGGTCTCTAGTTAGCCCTAGCTGCAACAACACACTTACCGACCAGAAACTCCAAGCCTTTTAGCCTTTTGACAATTGTGCATATAGTTTCTGCTTGCTCTCGCACAGCATATACTACTGTGCTGCTGACTTTTTACTTTTTAATTATTTCGCTCTGTTCGCACGATACTGGTATTTTTAGACAACACTTAATGTATAAATTAAAACTAATTTATCTCAATATTAGTAGCGTGCGCGTTCGTAAACTTATTCTCTTAAAAGGGAAACATTTCTAAAAAAAAAAAAAAAAAAAAAAAAAAAAAAGTATATTTTTTATATAATTTGCCAAGTACAAGTTACAGGTTTAGGGCTAATTTCACCACGAGAGTTTAACAATTTAAACTGAGTTTTACACAAGATAACCTTCGGTTAACAGCGAATTGCGTTTCACCAGTACTTAACTCTGGTGTAAGTACGTTACCTGGAGCGAACTTTAAACTGCCGAAATTGGCCGTGTAAGGCCTTTAAACTTGGTTCAGAGAGTCTAGCCAAAATGGCCGCACTTCAGTACCAGCTGTTTGATGTTGATAATGAACGAAATTTGCGAAGACGACTTTGATGACTTCAAGAGAGGCAAATTATTTTGATGAATAATGTATATTTTTTGTTTAAATGACAAAGAAAAGTTTAATAACAGTTTATTATTATTTAATATTTATATTTATTGTTATTGTTGTTGTTGTTTTGTAATATGTAAGTAATATAACTTCAGAATGTATATTCTATTTGTTACAATAGTTTCAGTTTTATTTAAATAAACGGTGTCCATGAAAATTTGATACTGGCGTCGTAGGCGTGTTGTTGACGGTACTAGGCAGTGATAGTGGCATGGCGAAAAAGCGTTAGTATATTCACAATGGCAGTTATTTCAATATATGTTCTAAATAATATAGAGTTACTGCGTAATACTTACAGTACCACTAATAATGTGATAAATTCTATGCTATTGCTGAGCGCAACAAAATTGGATACATTAGGTATCTAAACCAGGGACGACAAACCCTATGCCCGCAGGTCAAACACTGGGCCGCCACTACATTTTGAATGGCCCGCCAAAAGCTGAAACATTTGCACGATATTTCAACGTAATTACACTAACAATAAAACATTTCAATAATATTTCGTATTTGGCAGTGCTCCTTATCTAAACATTGCGGAGACAGTGTTCGAACTTCAAGAGGAAAATAGACTGAGAATATGCTGTAAATAAATATTTATAAAATACCTCGCTGTTATAATACTATAAGGTATTACGTAAACGTTAACCTCACACAAAAAGTAGTCCATGTGAAAGTTATTTATCGTAACATGTCACATGATTTAGTTCAACTTTTTAGCCATAGCTCCAAAACGATTGGCCACCCCTGATCTTTACGATCCAACGCTGCACTCCGTTACATGTTTTGCTTTTAACAATCAAAATATCTAAGTAGCACGCATGTTTAAAATGTAAGGATAAATAATGATTTCGTTTATTTCAACATAAGGTTCGTCCATATTTCGTTTTACAGAATTTCAAAATCAAACACGGTTTATGTGCCCCCAACACAACTGTCTTTCAGTTGTAAAAATTGATTATTTTGCGGTTTTACACATTGCAGTTATACACGTTATCACATTTCGGTTGACGCATATCTCCTTGGGAAAATATTCTTGCAAAAAGTATAAACTGACAGCTAGAGATATCTGGAAGGAAGTGCGTGACTGAACAAGATTGTAATACTTATCACATAGCAGACAGGCTTATCATCAAATATACTGGCAAACAATTACTTAAACACGTGAAAGACAATAAAAGTAAAAACGTATGTAGTAAAAAAAGCAAATATCTATAAAGCAAGGTAATAAACATTTTCTAACTGAAGGTATGTGTTCAGGCCACCAGGCAGTGCAACAATGCTTAGAATTAAACGAGAATGTGTTGCTCAGTATGTGCAGGCAATCAGATTAGCGTAAAATATCGTCGCAGTAATTTTCGTCTATGTTCAACAATGTTTTAACTTTTTTCGGTTGCTTTGTTATTATTTACGTTATTTAAAGATTGAGTAATTTTAGTGTTTGAACACTAACGAAAAAAAAAAAAAAACAACTGCGTTCTCATAGTTCTTGTAAAGTATGCATGTAACTGCCCTATATAATAATTTTATTAAATAACAAATTGTGTGTAGCAACAATAATATTTCGTGATCAATATCTCCTGAAGGGCAATGCGTATGCTTGGAATTAAACATAAGTTGTTCAGTTGTAATAATTCACCATCAATGGGGTAAGTGCTCCTTCAGCGACTAGTGGTGAACACACACGAAGATATATCTTGTTGACGTTTATTTAACTTCATTTACTGCTGGATATTAATATACATTGATATTTGTTTTAATTAAGAAAAATCAATGGAGGAGTACTCGTGGATTTCGCTCCACTAAAGCGCAGTATGTGCGCCATAATCGGTATAAACACGTTCATGAAACATGCGTGAAGTGGTATAAGGGAAATCCCCTAACAACTAATTATGAGTTACCTAACCAACAGAACACAGGCTGAGTCAGACAACCGTGTCCGAAGCAACTGTTATCAGGTGCGCGAGGTTCAGGATAGAGTGATTATCTGAAAGGAAAACAGAAATCCTAGTTACTGTTTTCCTCTCAGATAATTAGAATGTTTCCACAATTTTTAATATATTCAAAATTAACTTAAATAAACAATGACGAGGAATTATTGAAATTTTAAAAATTTACTCAAGTCAGACTTGAAATTGAATTGATCGAATACGTTAAAGCATAATATTTTCCCTGCCGAAAATGGTGAAAATCTGTGGATTTAATGTCCTTTTTAAGATCGAAAATCTTGGTACCGAATCTTATAAAAGGGTATGAACGTGTACAATACACCTTTATCTTTAATAATATGTCATAAAATGATAGGATCACCAGTGAACGTATCATACAAGCGAATTGTAGGCGAGATGTCAGCACGTCAATCTCAGCCCACCACTCAGCGCCGACTTATCGAACTGAAATATTTCGAATCCAATACATTGCATGGGCTACCATTTTCTTACATAAAACACAAACTGAATTTTTTAATTGTTGAAATTCGATATTATCATTTGAAACTTTCAACAATTTTGTAAAAGAGAAAACATATGTATTTAGTTTTTTATATAGGAGATTTAGTAGCCCATAACATTGTTATTCAGTCAAAATATTTCAGTTCGATAAGTCAGTTCGTTTAAATGTTTAACTTAAAACAGTGAAATTGCAAATCTGTACTTTGATAAGCCAGTCTGCAAAAAATATCATCGATAAAAATTAGGTATGCACCGATACCACTTTACACCGATACCAATACCTTGAACCTTAACTGATACTTACAGATACCGATACTCATATATATGTAGGCCTATGTGTGTGTATGTGTGTGTGTGTAGCAATACCAATGGCTAAAGTGAAAACTTGCATGACAATACATGTAACACAATAACTTAGTGAATTCAGTACAATAACAGCTGTACTTAACTATCAGGACAAACCATTGTCACGCACAATTTAAGCAATTAATATTTTCATACATTAAAATATAGCAAATTCATTGGTAACCGCAACCACTCAAAGGAAACGTGTCTTGAGCATAAGGGCCATCGTGATTGGTCCTTTACATTCTAGCGCAAAGGGCGGTTGTGCAACCCTTCGCGTTGTTGTCATGATCAGTTTAATGAAACGCCTGGCCGGCTTGTAGGACTTCAGCTGCACGGTACCCTGCAGAGAGAGAGAGAGAGAGAGAGAGAGAGCACGGCCGTGGTTGGAGGCGAGGCTGCTGGTGAAACCAATCATCTGCACGCTTCCATCGTCTCCCCGAGGTCTTCTTCTGACACGTCTTGTTGACATAATATCCACGTGACCAGGCCCTTGCATACGTCGATACAGGCTTCGGTCATTTAACAATTTGAGTTCCCCTCTCATGCAGGGAAAGTACAGTTTACGCAAAAGTCAAAACTATAAGTTCATAAATCACATATACAGTAACTTCTTGAATGTGTACATCATTAACAGAAGATAATCATTTGTTGTGAGGAATTTAACTTGTTTAGTAATTTGTTTAACATTCGATTTTCTAACCTTTTTTTTTTCTGGGAAAATGCACCTATAACTTTGGAATAGTTCAATTCCCTTGCAGTGTCACAGTTTATATTAAGTATAGCATGGCTATTCAAATGACGTTGTCCCATAGTTAATCGGTGATAGTTCTTCGCCTGCTGAAACTCATTGACATTTCGTTCACCTGAAGCTACGGAGGCCGGTAAACTGAGGAAAATCCTCGATGCAATGGTGACATTGGGAAACATACTAGCAAGTATAACCTTGAGTCTGATCATTCTTGCACCGGGCCATACTGCCGTATGCAGAGAGGAATCAAGTTCCCCTCTCCTATACCACGTAGAAGAGATGGCTCTAGATGACTCTTTTCATATGCAGTGCCAACTAGCACTAAGTGGTGTGGCCCTTCCAAGTAAGTAAGTTAAAGGCCTCACAGTATATAGACACGATGTGATATGATATTGAAATTAAAACACTAGTTCTATCGTACAGAAAGCAAACTTCATATCCTACTACGAAGTGAAGCTCGGTCCACTTGGCTCTGCTGCCCCTCCACCACCCCCTGTGATAGGGCCTGCACGTGACTTAGGGTCCCATATAGCATCAGTTAGAATCGCATTTAGGGAGTGATTTGTTGGTAGCGCCAAACAATGAGGTCTTCTGAGGGCGTTCAAGGGCATCATTTCGAGCTGTTTTAGAGGGAAATGAGACAGCAAATAGAGGCAAAAAAAAGTTGATGCAGAGGAGGAAAATGTTGATTTGTCATTAAGGAAAGATACAACTAGGAATGCCTGATCTGGTCACTATCATGTTATCATGATAGGCCTATCTGGTTGAACAGTTAGCTGTTGCTGTATAACGTTCAACTTGGCAAAAGATCGTACAAAGTGAAATTGTTTAAGAAGTGTTTGCCAAATTGAAACGCCAAATTTTATCAGTAATTCCTCGGGCATTGTTCACTTTATTATGAATACAATTTAATTTCTCAGCCTTCGTATTTCTTCATAAACTGTTACTGTAATCAGTGATCGGGAAATAAAACGCTATTGTGTGCGAATTTTAACTACGCAGGGTAAACCCGAATTCGTACCTAGATAAGTCTTATCATTTTACCACACAATAATCTGCAACAACTTGTGATCACAGATAAAATAAAGTGCCTAATTATTTTCATGAAACTCGTCCGAGAAGCTGACCGTCAACCTGAGGTAGATGAGGATAAAAAAACTCATTACGGAGGCAATTAACGACCGCACAGTCGCACACCAACAGTAATGAGGCTCGGTGGTTCACAGACTTTCTCATACCACAGTGGACGAGCGAAAGTTGAAAATTCTCTGTAAGAAAACATTAAGAATGCGCTGTAATAATGTCCCAACACAGTTGAAGCCAAGAACTCTTTCAGAAACTGTCGGGTATATGCAGAGCGACACAAGTTCGGGCTTACGATGGCCGTACTGGAAATACTGTACCTACTGTATGTTTACATAACATAATTCCAGCGTACCTTCTTTATTTAGCTTATGCATTTGAATAATCCACAAATCTGGTTTTATCATAGTGTTTTAAGCAAGTACGATGATACCAGATTACTCTTTTGCTGAAATAATTGTTCGGTTCTGCATGCACGAATTTCGTTTGGGCGCAGTGGTAACGCTGGTGCTACAAATTTCGTAAGGTATTTTTTGTATTTTCACCTTGCGTGGAGCCCGTGACCTTCGGTGAAAATTTTACACCAACTTAATTTCATTGCCTAACGGTTACAGTTGCAGCAGCTCTGCCTCATGGTGAGTGATTGGTAGAGATAGTGAAATTTCGCGAATTCAATGACCTGCGTGTTAAAATCAAATATCCTCTGCGTACTCAAATCCTATCATTGTCTATTGTTCCTCAGAGTAGCAGCTAGTGGACAAATAGTCGGGATTTGAGTATGCACAGGATATTTGATACTAACATGCGGGTCATTGAATTCGCAAAATTTCACCATCTCTGTGGTTGTTTTTAACTCTCCGCGTCTTGGGAGTTCTAACCGCATATCGAAGATGTGTGGTGCCGCAGTAACTCTGCACAAAAGTAAGCTGCCAATAACCATGAAGCGTGGCAGGCAGTCAAACAAATTGGTGTAAAATTAGCTATCTTTACCTAATAATCTGTGACTCTACCCTCGACCTTCTTCTAAGAAGACGCTTCCAAACAGGGACGCGCACCTGACAGGGATGCCAAGGTTTCGGCGGTGTAGTGATAAGACATCTTGCCTCGTATCACGGAGATCCGGGTTCTATTATCGTCGCTTCCTGTTAATCGCACGTGAAAACCGTGGCGAACGTTTCCGTTGGCTGGCGGGTTGCTCAATAGAAGGCCTATCATTCTATATATCTCCTCTCTTTTGAACGGCAGACGCATAAGCTCCCAGATTGAAAGTCTGCTACTCGGAGTGTAATACCCTGCCTTAGGGTTCACTTCCTGATCGGTATTATTCAATCATTCGTTGATAGGAGTACCGTCTCTTATTCTTCCGTTCTCTGTGGTCGACAGATCGTCGCACCGTAAGTTCAACCATTTAGAAACTCAGCTGTTGCAAAATTGCCACTGAAAATATTACATCTTGCAATGTACAGTTATTTCAAATAAACAAATGGCGAACTATTTATTTTAAAAAAATTGCAAGGTACTAACGATACACTTATCTGTCTTTATGTCAAAGTGTGCATATAAGGTTGAACTTACCGTGTGGCACCTATAGGTGCTGACGACACAAGAGAATCTGCGCCATTGCTATTTGTTTCCACTGCACAGTACTCTCGTGCAGGTCTGCTATTGGTTCAGGGTCCTCAAGGACAGGTTTAATAAACAATGAACCAATCGCGAAAGTAACTCACGTGAACATGACTAAGGGACCGAGGTGGTCTAGGCGTAAGATCTCTCGCCTCCCACCGAAGACATTCGGATTCGATGCTTTGCGGGATCGGACACTCTATTTTTGCATGTGAAAATCGTGCCAGATGAAATCGCTTGTGGGCGGGTTTTCTCGGGAAACTTCAGTTTTCCCCGCCCTTTTTCACCTCGGCACCCCTCCATTCTAGGGCCTCATTTTATGTCATCCTCCTTGGCGAACTGACTACGGACGCCCAGAAGACATCCGGGGTGTGACACTCTGACCCTCGGATACCCCTCTCATACAATAGTTACTAACAGAGACGTACATTTTACATTCCCTACATAACGGCTGTTCAGGCACCATACGTTAATTTCTTCCCGAGGAAATGGAACAGCCGTGAATGTGTTTGATTGTCTCTCCGAACAACAGCCACATAGCTGAGTCTTTTCTCGCGTCTAAGGACTGGATAGAAACGAGGGCTGCACAGATGTAAGAAGCGATGAAACAACGAAGACAAGGAATAACAACGTAGTTTTCCTTAAATGAGCTTGTCGCGACGTTTCTGGCGCTGAAGTCTGCTCCCGTCTTCTGGCGAAGTCTTGTGCACTGGCGTAATGACAAAAGTGGGAGGGGGAGAGCAGGGTATAAAGTGCCTCCCTGCCTCCAATTAATGCTGCAAAAAAGCGCAGAAAATAATAGTATATGGGCGCCGAAATGTTGATGACTGTATTTTAACAGGTGTGTTCTAGTATATTATTCCTAGAGATGGTATGCCGCGAAAATGTTTTATGCCAACATACCCTTGAAAACACTAGTTTCATGTGACATGTACGATTGAGTAATGTACATCTGACACAACGTAGCTGTCTGCAAACCAATAACAGGCATACACTTTTATAATAGCGGGACTCTTATTGGCTCAGTCAAATAGGGTAACAGCTCCACGTACAAGCGAAAGCCAGTGATCTTACGGTAAGCTGAACGTGCGTTGAAACACAGCAAAGAGTAAGTTTTCCCGCGATAAACCATCATCTCTAATTATTCCTATTTCTTTACGGTTTTTGGCTATTACAAAACATGTAATTCTTGTTGTTTGATGAAATTAAAATTTGTAAGTCAAGTCCAAATTCCTTCGTTGAAGACAAATTGGTTGGGTTTGTAGTGGGAGGGGGAGGGTAATTGCTAGCCTCTCCCTATATTGGAGAGATTTTTCGCCACTAGTAAATGTTTTCTGCTCTTCTACAAGTAATTGTCTATGCTGCCTTGTGTTGTCGTATTTCCACTTGTCCATGTTGTTTGGTTTGTGATTCCTTCCTAATTTCGTTTGTATTTTCTTTGCGGTTTTATATATAAATAAAAAAATGTATGTGTATGTTTGTAACGTACACGTTCCTATGCCTTTCACCCGATGGTGACGAAACTTTGGTGAGCTGTGCGTGTTCCCGATAAGGTTTCTGACAAAAAGGTCTATACAGTATAATGTACGTTATATCAACGGGGTGGAGCAAAACAGGACAGGGGGTAATACGGGTTACACAAAAAAAATATTTTTAAAATGTTTCTTAAACGGTTATGAACTACCCTTGATATCATTTTGCACCATTTAGAGTTTTCAAAAAAATTTTGTTTCAGATTTTATTTTAAAAATAAAAAATAAAACTATCGCCGTAATTAACTACTGCTGTTAGTGTAACAAATATTAATATTAATAATTATAGATCAAATTTAAAGTGCCGAAGACATTTTTTTTAATATATTGAAAATAGAAACGCATAATTTGTAAGACTGATTTTCTGCACGGCTAAAAGAGGCATTAAATTGTTAAATTAAAAACCACGCGAACGAAGTCATGGGCAATAGTAGCTGGTTTGATGTAATTCCCGGTAGATTTATTATTTATTTTATTTCCTATGTATGTTCTGACTGTAAGAGTAACCTTGGTTTGTTTTCCGTTTTTTTTTTTTTTTTGTTTTGTCTCATTTTTGCTCTCTGGGTCGACAGAGTACCGCAATGGTGTACGCCCACTGTTTAGCTCAAAATTAACATAACTCTGCAACAAAAGCAATTTTTTCCCCTCAATTTATCTTCCGCTGTCATATATAACAAAGGGTTATCTTTAAAAATGAATATATTGCAACTACCTTGCTGTTCTAGGTGCAATCAGGTTCGACTGGGTTGGCGGGCTTAGGTATTAAGTGAACTAATTAAATTTTTTTAATTTATTACTATCCCTATAAAACATTCTACATTAAGCATACAACCCTTGCGATTCACACTCTTTAGATCAATATTTAACTATATATACTGGTAATCTCCCTAAATAACTAAATTACTACTGTAGTATACAATAAATGTTTCTCTCTCTCTCAAATCAGTTTTCCGATCTTATAAGTCTCTTTCCAAAAATGTCTCTGAATGTACAGCTACAGTCTAACCTGTTCGTCTGCTCTCACACTCACTCACACCACTCCCAACAGTACTACCATCGAACACACTTGCCACTGTCTCTCTTCTATCCGCTGGTTTCGCCTCGTCCCATGCTGCCAAGTCCATCGTAAACACTCATAGGCTAAACGCCACAATCACTCTGCCGCTGCTCGCAGTGGACAGGTATATATACTCGCATGCAATGACACCCAGAACATTCTCACTGTTGATATAAGTCGAAATTTCCAGGTGTTGCGGTAATATTCAGTCACGTCCGAGTTGAGTGCCTGTCAAGGATAAATGACAGGTGCTTGTCCATTGAGGTGGCTTGTGAAGTCAGCCAGGCACGAGCGGCCTGCGTTGCCAGGATTGTGGGATTGTTAGAAGGGGGGTAGGAGGAGGAGGAGGAGTGCAGTCCGCCGCCTCGTCGCCGGGACTATAGGTAGCGAGCAGAGGAGGGGAGGTGGCATGATTCATTAGGTCGCTCAGCCCCTTGTCACCGAGAGCGCGGTCTCGTAACAATATATGCGTGGCTGATACCAGCTATAGGTATACATTTTTGGTCAGATGAACTGCAGCTACTGTTGATGGATAATATTAACGACTCCGGAATTATAAGCTTCAGATAACAGAGAAACGACTTCACGAATAAGTTAGGTTCGCAACAAAAATCAATAGACACGCCCATCCGTGGGTCGCCCAAGATTCGAACCCAGGATCTTGTGTCCTGCAGACGAGAGCTTCTCGAAGACCTCGCGTACAGAAGTCACCGCGGTGAAAGTAAGTTTGCATCTTATTTCACAACTTTCACTCTGTGACATTCGCTCCATGTCCAGCTCAGAGAGGAACTCTAGCTTCTGCGTCAACGAGAGATGTAAGGTCTGGAAGCGGTCAGGCAACAAACAGTCGTTATTCGGTACACAATACCTTGTCCTCACTTAATGCTAATGTTAGGTTCTTAAAGGGATGATAAAAAGTGACAACTACTCATGAAGAGGCACTGTTAATTACTCATAACAACCAGTGTTGTCGACCGTGCCTACAATATTAATTCTTTGTTCAAATTATCTGGAGCGTTTTATTATTTCAGGAGTTTGTAATGTATCAAAACTTATTTTTTCTGCAATAAAAATTTAATGGTGTAAATTTTACTATGGGAATTGTGCTAACATGGAGAAATAAGAGTGTGCGGCAGTTGTTTCAAGTGTATAGTCGTCGTTAAACGAGTCAGGAGGCCGATAATATCAATTAAGTCCTACAAAAATTTAGCCGCAATAACGATATAACTTTGAGCTGAGCGACGTTAACATAGAATTAGCCGTTCCCTCAAATGTATTGACATTGCTTTAATTTTTTTTTATTTAATAAAAAATACTATATGCATACATAATAAGTTAATCAAAATTTTAATATTTTTAACATTTACTTTTAATTTTAACTTGAAATAACATAGCCTTACTTAAATCGAATACAGACAGCATTAAGTACTTATTGAAATATTTATAGTATATATTAAACATTATAAAACAAGACAAACTTTCATTATTTTTAAAGTTAAAAAAATAGTAAAAATACATAGATTATACAAGAATTTCCATTTGGTACCTCACGACTGTGAATTATTTTTTCTAGGTTATTGGTGTTATTTTTATTATTGATAACTTATTAAAATAGTCAATCTTAGACTGTGGCTCGTCAACACGTAAAATCTTGAGTAATCTTCAACTTTAGTGTCAGCACATCTTACATGTGACGTCAACAACGCTGATCATCGTATTTTCTTAAATAATTGTGTACATAGTATCTGGAAGACACGTATCATGGGCAGGGAGGGACTTGTGTAGTGTACATGCCACGCGGGTGATAGAGGTGCAAGGGGCGTGGTCGAGGAAAGAGGAGGCGGGACTAAGCGTGTCGCGAGGTCACTATCACTTGACTGGTGGCGACCTTGAGCAGCCGCTAACTGGAATGCGGACCAAGCCAACATACTGCTCCTTCTTTCAAGTACGTTATCTCGCTCAAATTATAAGAAACCTCGTGTGCCAACTGAATGAATGACAGAGAAAAAAAAATCTTAATTATTTTACCTCACGTTTTTTTACGAAGTTTATTTTACATTGGTGCAAAAAACTCAAACTTTTTCAACGAAGTGTTTTGAGAATATTTAAAACTAACAGTCATACGCTGCTCTATGTAGCCATTGCTCGTTCGCAAAAAAAAAAATTGTTTTGCTTCATTTTGACTTATTTTCATAACAAAATAAGCGATACTTTGGATGCATATATGTGGAAAACTATGAGGTTTCATTGCAACCAAATAATTAGGTACATGTTATAATATATTTGAGATAAATCAATGAAGATATTCTCCGATATGAAATTTTATGTTATTTTAAAAGTAATTTTAAAAATCACTGTAAAACTACGGGGCGTGACCGTGAACCTCTCACCTAACACCAAGGAAAACTTGGTGGAAGTTTCCTTGGATCTGGGTCCCTCGCTTTTCGAAGGTTGGCAGTGGTCTGCCACTACATTCTGTAATCCAATTCACGGTGATAAAACATCCGCTTACCGAATTAGTCATGTAGTGGCGCGCGGTCCTCCGGGACAGTTAGCGTACTTTTCATGATTGTCACCAAAATTGAGCCCAGGACCGGGAAGAGGGAGAGGGCATAGGAAATGCGAAAAATAAACTTAAAATATTCATAAATGTAGAAAATATTTTATGATATATTTTAGAAAAGACCCATAATTTCCTTAATATTTGTACGAACACAATTTAATTGTTTAATAAATATAACTAGCTACATAAACCAATTAACGCATGTAAATTTAAAAAAAAAAAAGTATTATATGTACTTAAAGTACGTATACATGACTTCATAAGTATATAATAAGGAAATATGATGGCAATGGTTGTTTCATATTACAATATTCTCATCATCAGCTGTAAACACCTCAGGAGTAAAGTGACTCAAACAAAAAAAAAATATATCAACAATTTTCCACGGGGAGCAAGTGCGCTCCTCCCTTCCCTTCGTCGTTTGTTGACACCCATGAACTTTATTTACTTACGTTTTTTATTTACCTGCCTATTTCCAAACGGCACATCTGTGGTTCCGTTTCAACGTGAAGATTTAAACAGTTCAGGAAAAAATTAGTATAATAATGTATAGGACGACTCGTTAGTGAAACATGAACAAACAGCAGTTTAAGTCAGTGAAAGGGAGATTTTGGTTAGCGCTTAACATCGAGGTCTTTAGCGCTGGTGAGGTGGGTATGGAGCAGCGCCGGAATGAAAGAGCGGGAGAAACGGTATATCCCTGAGAAAACCAGCGATCAACGATCGTCCGGCCGACCCCGCCGGGAATCGAACCCGGATAGCCTTGATGGGAGGCGAATGGTTTGACCATTCGGCCACCACGGACCCTATCTAGTTTTTTGAAAAAGTTGAACTGCAGTTAAAATGCTACCGACATACATACGTTCAAGTAGCTATGCTGTCCGCCGTGTATACACATTATGTATAGGCCGTTCACGGTAACGTCATTAACGTGACCTCTTTTTTAATACTGGCCACCGAATCCTTGCGAAATGTTTTCAGCTTTAAATTCTTTACCAGTACCCCTTAGGTGCGTATGGTAGATAAACGCTATAAACACCAACTGTCTGCCCGTTTTTGAAGATCATAATGGGAAAACTACAAAACAACATCCTTAGATAACAATATTTGCCAACTTTTTGAGCAAACATTTACCCGGTAAGATGTATTTGTTAAGCGTGATCTCTTACGCCACAATTAAGTGTAGTTACAGTCTAGATTTTGAATATTTTTGAGACATACGTCTCTCGAGAAACTTTTTTGCTCTGAAACCGGATAAAACTATTGTCTAGGATTGCTGTTTTTTTATTCTTACAAATCGTCTTCAAGAAACCTACAATTCTAAATTGATGCTTCTAACTAATACACAATCTTTTCAGCTAATGCTAATTACGTAACTATGAAAGTTCTCATTAATAAACTAATCAGCCAAATCTATATCATTTTTCATCTATAAAACATTAGACTACATAGTAAAAACTATTTCAAAGAAAATTGCGCAACAGTTTTTTGGTATCCGCTGTCGTTTAGGAATTAAAAAGTAACTGTCGTAAAAGCAGTTTAAACGATGGAGCATGGCCTTATGAGTTAGTGGACACGAGATTTTCTTTTAAGTTCGAGGTACCGAAACGGAGATGGCGATAAGTCGAATACAACACGTCCATCAAACACCTCATCACCTCTAGGAGCGAAGAATTAAACTTGTGCAGTGTTTTCTCAGAAACCGTTTTTCAACGGGACTTCATACGATGACCCTATTATTTTATTTGTGGAAATTATGAGGTAAAGTACAATGCATGTTTCTATGATTTAGTTTTCTGATTACGTGTCATATTTTCTCAGCTACATCAACGTGAAAAAGTAATTTTTAGCACTTTTGAGGAGCTTGGAAATCATGTTTTTTTAATTAGCAGGCGGCATTTTTAAAATCATAGGGACACATATTCAAGTGTGTTTTCTTTTTGTAGATAAACGGATTGGAAACATTTTTAATATTTACTCAAGAAAAAATAGTTTCCGCACCATGCTACCGCGCCAGGTCCTCTAACTCTAAACGTGAAAGTGCAGACTTATTGTGAAGTACAGCTGGTCGCCCACATCTGCAGTGTGTACAGCTGGGCGTGTCTCAAGGTCATATACGTGTACACAGTAAGGCTCAGTGTCAACTACGCTCTGCTACTTCTTCAACATGGCTTCAGACTGCTGTCAGCCCGCAGCATTTTACTCATCTTAAGGTCGATCAAGGCATACAAATTGGCTACATAACCGCCTCTACGCGCAAGTCACTAAATATTTTTAAACCAAATGCTTTGAAAAAAATTGAGACTGTTAACAGTCATACGATACACAATTTTGCCGGAGCATTTTTTTTAAATAATGTACCGTTTGATAACAAAAAGTTATTTTTGCTTCATTTTGGCTTATTTTGATCACAAAATATGTGATATTTCATGGACAAAAATCTAAAAATCCGTTTGGTGTAGTGCAGCAGAAAATTCAGATACAAACTATGATATATAAGTCTTAAAACTGCCAGAATGTATTTTTGATATATGTACTAATTTGCGATAGAAAAAAATATTTTCGAAACCACTGCCTTAAGGCCGCTCCAGTGTTCATTAAAATCGTCACATTTGCAATATCACCTTTAATACTGTAATGTGACAAATACATGCCTCACTAACAACCCAGACGTACGACAGAGCTCGTTGAGTAGGTATATAATGGTCTGCTCTCAGATTTTCGTTTCAGTCGCCCACGAGCGTTTTAAGGACAGGGTCACGCTACTGTCAGCTCTTATCGCAGCAACTTGCCACGGCTACATAGAAGGAAATGTGCACTTGTTACCACCGACATACCTCGCAACGAGTCGACAGTTCGCATAGCTATAAATCTGGTACAGTTATGATCAGAAGGAATGCTGCTATTTGCTAAAGGCAAAATATTTGATTTGTATAAAATAGTTTTCTTAAGAGTACCAAATGCGTCACTTTTTTATGTAAAATCCTTTATTTTCATTTTTTAAAGGTATAATTATCTGTTTCTTGATGTTTATATAACTTATATTACTTAGTCCGTGACGCACTAACGTGTAATTTCAGTGTACATTGTTTCATTTATCTCATTTTCAAGTTTGTGGGTTTATGTTGGGCGTGTGCTCCCGTTCCAACAAATTTTGACATTTGTCGTGCCGTTACGTATATACCATGCATGCTAAATGTTTTCCAAATGAGGAAAATGTTGTCATAGCAACGTCTAAAAGAACTGACATTATTTTGTATAACTATACATTTATGGATTTCACACTGGCGTATTAGCTGCCGAGCAGATGAATAGAACTTCAGTTACATATGCAATATTATTATATATTTTAAATAAGCGAATATCGTTTAACAATGTTTTTGTCAGACTGATAGAATCCATGTTTTTGCCTAAGTTTAAAAACGTTCCTTTCGTGAAGGTGAAGAAAGCCAAAACGGACACTTTTTTAAACGCGATAGTTCCGTTGCAGAAGGTTTAAAGAAGTAAGACACGTTATATTCTATTGTGTTCGTTATCAGCTATTACCTGCGCGGTTTCCAATTTAATAGGTCTACATCTTTTGAGTAAAAGCTTATTTTATGCACTCGAGTAGGCCTACACGTCTATGGGATTGTTGTTAGTCATATGACGCGTGTGCAGGAAATACATTCTCACACTTCCGCATTGTGGAGACAGAACCTTGGTGCGCTCGCCTTGACAAGTTCACTTTGTTGTAGAACACATTACACGTAACGGTTAAAGTGTTAACTATATGAATACGTACGTGAAAGCTTTTGAGTTATATAGATAAACGCGTTGAAATATGCTGCTGTAGTATGCAAGATATAATTTCAGTAGTTCGGTATTCTGCGTGGTATTTGACAATTTACGTCACAAACAACGTTCATTAATATATACTCCTGTAGTCTTTATATTATTTTCAACACATTTTAGTTTTTCTATTTCTAGTCTGTTTATCTGTTCGGTAACAAGAGCTGGATATTTGAAACTTTGACACAACTCAGGACTGGATTATAATGCAACCACTGCAACAGTGGGACTAGTGGTTGCAGATTGCATGGTACTCCTAGGACATATATTATCCGCCGGTCACTTACGCAATGCACGTGGTTGGTTCGAGGCGGTTAACACGCTCAACTAGAGTTAGGTGTTAGAACGTTTTGAATTCTCGGTTCTAGTTAAGGAACGAGTAGGCGAGTTGAGCGACTATTTATTGTAATTTGATACTAACGTATTTAATACTGACAAATTGTAAAAAAAATGTTTCAGGCTATTTACGGTTAATTGAGCACTTCTGAAAAATTGATTATTTTTTCCTTCAGTAAATCCTGTCACTAGTTAACAAAACAAATCAGCTATGAGAAGAAGATTCAGCGAGTCATATAACAATCATTAATACGTATTTTTTTAAATTCCTAAGCATTACTGGGAATCAGAAATCACTCAGGTATTAACAAATATAATTTATATTGTGTTTAAATTTGTTTTAAAACTACCTACACGTATGTAGTTTGTGTTAACATTTTTGCTGTGGCTTATCGACGGAGGCCATCAATCAGACTGCTGAAAGAAGCAAACTTGCTGTAACATCCTCTGTAGTAGTCAATACGAGGATTGGTGTGCACATGGAGGTAAGAATAATCAGAATATGTCCTCTTGCCACGTATTTCAAGCGTGTCACATTTAAGGCTCGATTTCAGTCGCCATATTGAATTTTATTTTTTTTTTTTTATTTTTTACTCTGAGAAGAAAAATGTTAAATCTGCGAATATACAGAAAATTCTATTTTCCTTGAGCTACAATATAAACATGGAAACAGAGCTAGCAATGTATAGTTAGGTCGCAATTTGTCGGGCAAATTATGACTTTAAAAATATTAAAGTTTTTGTCTTAAACTGTAACAGTATTGTAAAGGCATTGTTAGCTAATTACTGCACGAGAGCAGTGACGTAGCGTGGAATGTCCCAAGGTAAGTGGTACTAAGAACTGATAAGGTTCATTCTAGTTAGGGCGAGAAATGTTTACTTAGGGGAGAGTTTGGCACAGGGAAAAATTCTGCCACTAGTTGCGCTGCTGTCGCCAACGAGTCTAAAGAAATGCAAGACCCGTAGTAAAATTAATTTTTACTAGGCTTAAATGATCAGCTTCATGAAAACTTTATATTCAAGAAAGCTCTGTGATTGGTCAGTTTGCACCCTATACCGATACCAGCTCTCAAGCTGTAGAAATTGTCCCTGGTCAAAATAATAACATCGAGCTTTCTACCCTGTAGTAGAGTTAAGATAAAGAGTGAATATACACAACTCTAAATTATCAATGACACTATTAGACTTGTGGATGTAGGCGTATATCTATATTGTGGCTCAGGACTTTCCGCGGAAAGAATTTTGCCAATATTTGCTTCAGTGCCTTACGTGCACATCTGCAGTTTCGTTTCAAGCTCAGTGACAGGATGTTTAAACTCTCACGTGTCTTGGAGTGAATGACTGAGAAATTTTGGTCAGCGTACTACATCGAGGTCTTTAACGCCTAAGTGGGGGGGGGGGGGGGG
>PNEQ01002554.1:0-17232 GCA_003012365.1 Medauroidea extradentata
TATATATATATATATATATATATATATATATATATATATACGTAAATAATTATTAATTTTCATATTTAGAAAAATTGTAATGCCCATAAATTTGGTATTTGCTCAGTTAATTAATACACTTCCACAACTAAGTTATTTTTTAAAGTATACTTGAATCCTCTTAAAACTTAAAGTGTGCAGGTCAGGACAAGCACAGACTTGGGCTGGTTGTCACAGACATGTACTTGTATTGTTTGCTCATTATTCCGCTTTTTATTCTGCTAGATGCTTTGGTACAGAAAAGGTGGTTTACATTTCAGTGCATGGTTTTTGTTTCCAGTAATGGATAAAGAGTGTTCAAAAAGGAAATTTAACTAATCAATAGTGCCACAAATATGTTTATGGGCCAGTGGTTTCGGAAACAAAGAAAATTTATATGATGTTAGTTTAGCTCAGCAGTAGTTAATTTTTGCTAGAGTTTTTTGTGATGTGAATTCTGTATGCAAGTACCATGAGATCAAATACCTTGTGAAGTACCATCATATATTTGGCCAGTATTGCAGTGATCCTTTACAAATCCATAAAAAGGGCACCACAAAGGGACAGAGAAATTCTTCATGAACACATTTTTAAAGAAATGAACTACAATTTACAACTTGTCCCTGGTAAGTCTTTGTGTCCTACGTGCTATAAAAATATTTTTTGCCAGTTGTAAGTGTTGAATCAGATAAAACATGTGAAGAGTATATTCTTAATACTGAACATTTGGAGAAAGTGGATAACGTCTGCACTCGGTTAGGTATTTCACCAGCATCTAAAATAAGGAAATTGTGTGTGGAGAAAAGACAACATGCCATAGCTGACAAGATTACAAAAGTTGAAGATGCTTTGAAAATTAATTGAGCAGTCATTTAATGAGGGTATGGAAATCTGAGAAATAATAGTTGACCGTGTAGAAGTGCTTGAAGACTTAATAACCAAGATGAAAGAAAAAATGTGGTGTTGCAGGAAAAGGAGAGCCGGTGAAAATAATTAGTTTACTTCCTGATTCATGGAGTCTACAGAGAATAGCTAATGAGTTCAATGTATCAGAGCATCTTGTGGAACTGACCAGAGACCTAGTGAAAGATCAAGGCATTCTACCAGAGCTGGGGAAGAAAAAGAGGTTTGATATTAAACCTGAAGTGGTTACTACAGTGTCTTTGTCCAGAAAAAAAAAAGACTACTCATCTGTGAAAATAAATAACATTAAATTTTAAAAACAAAATAGGCTAGTGCTTTGTAATTCAAATGAACTTTTTGTGAAATTCAATAAGAACCACCCAACCTGTAAAGTTGGAAGATCAAAATTCATAGAGCTCAGACCTGAATGGTGTACTACTTCCAGATCATCTGGAACACACAATGTTTGTGTTTGTACCTATCATCAGAACGTTGAGCTCATGGTTGATGGCGCAAAGCTTATGAGAGACTACGAAGACCTACTTGCCATACTGGTTTGTGATATGAGTAATTACAACTGTATGATGGGCAAATGTGATAAATGTCCAGGAAGGGAAGCCCTAGAGTCAGAATATGAAGAAAGTGATGTCATACCAGACATATTTAAACATTGGACCATATCACATAGAGCTGAAATGATAACTGTTATTCAGCCGATAGAAGAATTATTTCAGTCCCTTATTGAAAAACTAGATTCACAGGTACAAAGTCAGTACATGAGAGAGAAGAAAGAGGAACTCAAGGAAACTGAGTGCGTTGTTCTTATAGACTTTGTGGAAAACTTTACTTTTGTTGTCCAAAATGAGATCCAGAGCTAGCATTGGATAAATCGTCAAGCAACTGTGCACCTATTTGTGTTTTACTGTAGACAAAATGAAAGCTTCTAACTCAATGTGTTTGTGTAATCAGTGATCACTTAGACCATAATATTATAACAGTTTGTAGATTTCAATCTCAACTGTTGAAACTCGTAAAAAACTGTCCCTGGTGTTGAAAATATAATTTACTTCTGTGATGGATCATCAAGTCAGTATAAAAATAAGAAGAATCTAGTTAATGTTTATCACCACAAGAATGATTTTGGTCTTAAAGCTGAGTGGAATTTTTTCGCAACATCGTGTGGGGGAAAAATGTTTGGAATGGTGTTGGAGGACCGACGAAAAGGGAAGTTACAAAGGCAAGTCTTCAAAGGATATCCACAGATCACATTCTAACCACTGAAGATATGTATATGTGCTGTACACAAAATAATTAAAGGTATTAAATACATACATGTTAAAAAAGAGGAAATAGCTGCTCGACAAGAAGAGTTGACGTTCAGGTTTAACAACTGCCAATGGCTCCTTGGGACACTGCAATTCCACCACTTTGTTCCAGTTGCTGAAAGTATAATGAGATGCTATGCAACATCCAAATCAGAAGAGTATGTGGATCTTCCAGTAACCAAGTCTGCCCCCCTTATTCTTCAGAATAATGACATTGTCGCCTGTGTCTATGATGGACAGTGGTGGTTAGGAGTTATTGAGGATGTCAATTTTGAGAGCAATGATGTCTACGTAATATTTTTCAACCCAGCTGGACTAACATCATCTTTCAAGATATCATGTGCATACAGAGTATGAGTGTCTCTCAAGAACTTGTTGAGAAAGTTGAGTCCATTAAAACTCTCTACAGCAACTGGACGTTAACATAATATTTCAGCAGCTGTGTGTGTTGAAATTTAAATGCTGTTAAACATAAATATATGGTGGTGAGCCATTTAAAATTTACATTATTATTAATAGACTGGAATGATTTATATGTTGTATTGTGATAAGTTTAGTGTTGCATCTACCGGCCTGTAGGTTTTTTTATTTAAAGGACAGATTAATTTTGACTTCAAACTGTACGTGAATCTATAGTAGTCCTTTTTATGAGCTAGGACACTGTGCATTTATGTAAAATTATTTCAAGACATACAATTATTGCCTTTAATTATTGTTTATAAATTATTTTTTTCACAAGGTTTGTAAAGCTGTAATTTCTTGACCAGTCAAATATCAAGCCCCAAAACTTTAACTAGAGTTATATTCCATATATCACTTGCCTGTGTGTAAGTTTCAGATTTTTAAGCAACTGCTCACTAGAGATAATTAAACTGTAAAGTAAGCAAAAATCTCAAAAATCAAACTATTTACAGGCCTGTATATAAAAGAGGTATAAAAGTCTCAAGCTCCAAATAATTTGTGTATACAGTACTGTTACTCAAATACTTCGAGAAATATTTTCAATGCCATCACAAACAGCTTTCATGTGAAAAAAATTCATGAAAATGCAAATTTTTGCAATTTAAAGGTATGAATATAACCTTCACAGTTGGCATGGTGGAATAATTTCAAACTGATATTTCATTGTTACAATTGTAGAACATAGTGTGCTGAACACCTCAGATTTTGTCACACTGTGCCAGGACTTACCAGCGCCATGACAATAAAATGGCTGTCAGGATCAGATAATGAGTTAATATAAACTTAATTATGCCAGTTTTCAACTGTCAATACATAATGTAAACAAGACACAAACTATAAATTTTAAAAAATTGGGGAAGTTACCAGCACTGGACCACTTGGCATGGATTGACCCTAAAGGTACAAATGACTCCCAGCTGAGCTGACTTGTCACTGCTCTCCAGCATCCCAAATCCTTGAAACTGGCTTTTGATGCATTTATCATCCAACTCTACTGTTAGTTTCTTCCCTATCGTTGAATCTTGTCCACTGCAGGTGTAGGTTAGTATACTTCTTGCTGGATGCCATATGATCTGCTCTATAATTTAGGTCCTAGGTCCACCTGATTACCCCACCTCTCTTCAGTATCTCAAGTACTCTTAAAAACACTGGTCTTATCGTATTCTTGCAGACTGTTAATGGCATTCCAGTTCATACTTTTTCCAAGCAGTCACTTTTGTACATTGTTTGATCTGCCTTTTGGGGGAAGGGTTTAGGAATGGGGTATTTTCCTATTTGGTGTTATGGGTTCTCTGTGTACAATCTGGTGCATTTGATACCTATTCTCCCCTTGTCTTTTGCCGTCTCATCACATGGATATGTTGCCCTTGAACCTAGATATTATGCCTGATGCTCTTATTATTGTAAACATTATACTTACAGTGTCTGTCGTACTAATGCAATAGTTTTGGTTTTCTGGTGAAGGTGTGGTGAAGTTGGTTCTACATTAGCCATCGGAAACAGTTAATGCTAGACTCTCATAAAGAGTGCAATAAGAGCCGAACCTGGCTCACTCACCACTTGCTTAATTACCTTTCCAATGGCATACAGTCTTTTTGTTGATGATTGCCTGACAGTGACTTAAAGCTGTGATCCTGTATTTTATAGTGCACTAATGTGGATAAAAGTAAATTGCACATTTAGTGATTGCTATGAAGTTTATGTCTAGACAATACTGATTTTATGTTACACTTGATTTGTGCATGTTATTCGTAGTTATACAAATTGTAGAGCCCAATGGTTTTGAATTTTAAGACAACAGTGTTTGTTTTCAACACAATTTCAAGATTGTGTGAATCCGTTCAGGTGTAGCCCTGCGATTATACGTTAAGCCAACCTGCAAATTTTAGCATATGCTTATATTAAAACAAAATTTGTAATCTCGTAAATTAGTACAATGTTTCGTGGCTTTATGTGGGTATTGTTGAATAACATAATCCCTATATAATTTCAAGTATTCTATTTAGTGCATCAGATAAATGTAACAAATATTCAACTCATGTGTATTTCTTCTTCCAGTGGTTTTACCAGAAACATTATTAACTGGTTGAAATATATTTTTGTATGATATTTCCACCTGTCTTTTTATTATTAAAATGTTACCATTATCTTACTACAATTTATTAACTTTGAGAGGATCTGGCACTGAACATTTGTAAACTCATGAGAGCATTTTACGTGTAGCCTTAGTAAAAAGTCACTATAATTTTTCAATTAGATGGCCACGAGACCACGACCTAGATGTATCGAACCTGAGTTTTGCTACCCATTCGCAGTTGTCTTGGCTCCCGAGTGAAATAAATAAGTTAGACTACATCAAAATTCAGGTATAAACTTAACATTCTTACTGACCTTCCAAAGGCTGCTGGTTATCTTTGTAAATTATAGGCTTAAATAACATGCTGTATCTGCAGTATAGCTTTCTGATTGTTGTGAAACATGGTTGCTATACTGAAGCCATCAGGGCATACGACTCGTTTAGCAATATAGGTCACTATCCGTCATGAGTGAATGTGTCATCAGACTAGACAGTGTCTCCAGGAAAGTCATGCAAGTGTTAACGAAGAGTGAGGAAGTGAGATAGCAAATGTTCCACAGCACTGGTCGTAAGAGCCCTGCAGGCTAGAGGGAGAAAGGAAAATCTGATGTATGCCATGTGAGGAAGGTACTTGAATGCTAGAGGGTTTAGCGATGCCCTCCAGGGTTATGTGTAAAGGAACTCGTAGTGAAAGGGGCCATTATGATGTAGCAGATGACTTTAGTCAGGCTGGTACAAAAGATATGTACTCTGAATGTATGATCTATATATGATTATGTAGTTAGAAGAGAATGTAGTAATGCTACTTGATTGATGTCTACATCTCTGTCTTTGTCTATCAAGACTTAACCCCAATGATCCTCGCCCATCCTCAATTTTAAGTTGCCTGCTAACATCTCAATGCAACAACATATTGTTGCAATGCAAATTGTTAAATGTTAATATTAGCTGTCGCTATAAATTATACAGTCTCTTTGACAAAGTAATTTACCTGAAGTACTGTTTTTACTGCGTAAAACATGTGTAAATTATAATTTGTGACTTAACTGTAGACAGAAGAGGCTGTGAATGAACTATCAAATTACTTTTACACATAAAATAAAGAAATTAAATTATTTTAAAGTTTGAATTCATAAAAGGTAAATTTGATTAAGTATGTTATTTTTTTCTTCAGTTGATCAAATTTCAGAGGCAAACCAGTTTATTATACAATGATCTGCTGTTTCATCTAAACACTGAAAGTATCCCTCTGCAAATGTTGTCTCTCTTATATTGCATATTTTATAATATATTTCACAAAATATTTCTAGAGCAAATAAGCTTCAAGTTACAGATAATAAACAAACCTCTTAACAGCACACATAGCATGTAAATAAACTCTCCAGCACGTATTGTTGCATGTGGATTGCTATCATTGGTCGAAAGAAAAAACTTCTGAAGTGCAGTTTTGTTCCTTATTGTATTTGCTGGTACTCGAGCCAGAACACAGAATGTTTTATATGTTTGTGCATTTTAAGCCTGGCCGTTATGTTGTCACGCTACTACAAACCTGTATATGATGAGCTGTAGCCTTGGGAGTAGGTGGGAATTGCATGCATAAACATGCAAAATGGGTGCATGTCCAATTACAGTACGCACACATTCAAGGTGTCTTTAATCTGAGCAAAAATTGAAGTTTATAGAGTGGTGTCTGCATTTCTCTGAACTACATGGTTGAATACAGAGCCAGCAAGGTGGTAATTTGTACCTCTGCCTGTGTAGATTTAATATACTACCATTTTTACTAGGGATGTGCAGAAACAGAATTTTTGGATCAGGAAATTTCGGGATGGGAAAAAAAAATTCCCTCGGGAAACTGGATAGACATTTCCATTACGGATTCTGTGAGGGAAATTCATAGTCAAAGTTACAATATTTATATTGAATTGTCACATATTGATAAAAAAAATACTGCAATAATTAGCAAGACACTTAACATGGAAGCATTCAACATTTATTCTACTAATTTCTGTAAGACTATATTTTAGTTTGAAGGCCCAAAAACATTATGAATAAAAATAAGAATAACATACCTGAAAGAAACTCATTTGCATATATTCACCACTTCTTTGTTTTCATGCAAGAAAACAAGTTCTTCAACATGTACAACATTAAGGTTTTCCCATTTTGTGGTAATAATGTTCCCAACTGTTGAGAACATTCTCTCACTTGATGCTTCAGATGCTGGGATACCAAGATAGCACTGTGCCAATTTGCTCAAACATAGAAAATGTGCGATTTTCTCTTTCCACCACTGCAGTTGATCCTGACTTCTAGGGATGCATGGCATATTGAGGTAGTCAGGCACTTGTGATGATTTGCTTGTTGAACTGGAAGCACAGCAACCAATTGGTCGAAGGCTTGCCACAAGTTGCTGCTTTTGGTATCCCCAGAAGATAGATCACCTGAAGTTGATGTGATACAAGGTTTTTGGGAAAATTTTTTGCACTAGTTTCCTGAGGTGCTCAGTTGTCACAGCCATATCTTCGGAGGGTACAACAACTGCCTTAAACCGGGGGTCCAAGAGCATAGCTGTAAAGTAAGGTTCTTTCCTTTGGTATTGTGGAAAATGGGCTTTTATAGCCTTGAGAAGTCCATTACAAAATGTTACACCAGACCCATATTCACCATGGTGATCCTCACAGTATTTCGCTAGACAAGCTGTCATTGAAAAAATAAGCGGGATTACCATTGATGCTGTAGGTATCTGGTCTCCACAAAGTTTTGCATATGCATCATGGAGTGGTTGAAGTATTTCCACATAACTCTGTAGTTAAGGTGTCTATATCCCTTGAGGCCAGATGCTGCGATAGTGGTACTTTGTTTTTCAATAGTCTAACATTAAATACTCTTGAGTTCCAGCGAGTGGCACAATCCTGAATCAGCTCCATAGCTTCATGCTGCAATTCTTCTTGGATCTTGTGCAGTTGAGCATTCGCAGGTGCACTATGTTTATATCTGCCAACAATTGCTCGTACCTTTTTTAACATGGAAACCATGCCACCTGTTTGCTCCCTCGCATCTCCTAGAGCCAGTTGCAGTGCATGCGCAAAGCACTGTAAATGAACAATTTTTAAATTTGCTGAGAGTGAAGCCTAATTTTATGTTTCTTGCATTGTCAGTGATAAACTTTGTTGCACAAATTAGGAATTACCTTCCTTGTGAATGTTGTACGTGATGGAACTTTGTACAGAGGTTGTGCTGAATGCATAACTTTCCGGAACATTTCATTTTCTACAGCAGAGTAAGGCACCATTGCATCAGCTATCCACATGCCCAATCTGTTGGTGATTTCCATTGCTCTGCGATGACTGTGTGGCCATGTGAAAGTATAAAAAATAGTCGTTTGCTTGGAGTGGGACCCACGTTGAATAGAAGTGACTTGCTTACATTTTTCTTGTTTTCTTAAAGCATTTTGGTATTCTTCATTCAAGGAAGGGTATTGTGACAAATGCCTTATTAATCCTGAAGTGCTTCCATATGAAGCCTTTAGCATTTTCCGCACCTGCAACACTTAGCATAGTTTTTATCTGATGTTTTAGTGTAATATTTCCACACTGAAATTTTCTCCAAACTGGTGTATGCCGCGGGCTCATTCGTAGTGAAAGAAAATTAAAACATACAAAGACAAATGCGTTAGAACTTTGAAAACGAAAACTTCTTCCGGTACTGTTTTGCAGCTCAGTAATGAAAGTATGCGCGCAACTACATCACGTAAGTTATTAGCGGCACAGACGACGAAGTGAACTGATAGCGTGGGAAATAGGTGCAACAAAGTATGGTTATTTTAACAAGATGTTTCTGTACAAATTACTGGAATATTTAAAAAATCAATACAGACGTGTCAAGATTTTACATGTTGAAAACGTGTTATTCTCTCACGAAAACAAACTCCTACAATATCGACAACGTTGTTTTGTCTCCACAGGAACAGCCACACCTCAACTGTTGAGCCAATCAAATTGCTTAAGTATTGTTCATTTAGACCAACCACAAATGAACTGGTCGATGGCTGTTCCGTGTTGTCGCCATGCCGTCGCAGTGCCAATCAGATCAACCATTTTTGTTTACCTTATGACGTACTATACCGCATGCATGATTTGAGTGTAAATAATATAAAGGCTAACAAATAAATAACTTATGAAGTATTGAACATCGCGCCTAGTAACTACAGGCCTAACGTCTTTTTCAGCAGTTTGCTTAAAAATAGCAGACATATTTACTAAGGTATGCAGTGCAATAATAATTCTTTACATCCCATGTTTTTTTTATGTCATGTGTATAGTTTGCCATGAACTATATTTTAGCACAAATAAACTGTTGCGTGCTAATGGCAAAATATTTATACTGATGGATTCCTGCTTTTCATTCATTTAACCTTTAATTTTGTATGTTTTAATTTTTTTGCAGTATTTACTTCCCCATGAAAACAGATTTCTTGCCCGAGATTCCTGGTAGCCCTCTTTCCTGGGAATTTTTCTGAAGGTTGGGATCCCGCACATCCCTAATTTTTACAATGTTCTGGAAACAGTATGTCTTTTGCATGATTACTCACATTACCTTTCATCGTTCTGACAGCCCAACTCCCTCCCTTGGTCGCAGAAGCCGTGTCTTACAGCAGACTGAAATGTTAAGAAATGTTCTATTCAAGTATGTGAAGTTGCAATGAGCTGTCAAGTGCCGCATCTTGACCATTTAATTACAGATAATCTTCTGATTTTTTTGGTCATATTTGTGGAATTTGCTTGGCTTGGGTTTGAAATTGTTAGACAATGCTGCCTCAATACCCTGTAGTTGTTAGTTTTTGTTGACACAACGAGGCACCATAGTATACAATTGGGTCCTGCATACCATAAAGAAAATTATCCTCTTCTCCTCCTTGTCTGTCACTTTTTTTGTCATGAAACAATACTTAACTATTTTGAGTATATTTGCCAGATGTTCCACAGTGGAACAAATTCACAAAAAAAGCTCTGCACTGCCAGTGCAGGTTATGTCGTTTAACTAATTTCAGCACCTGATGGTGTCTAAAACATGTAGCTTGTATCTGTTGTCACCAATGTAATGTCATCGCTATCCATGTACAACACTCAACTCACATGGCTCAGTATTTAATGTTGCACTACAAGGGACGACACTTAAATATGTCATTTTGAGTCAGACCCTGTCATAACTACTGTAACTACATTGTTCACAGTTCAGCCACACACACTACCAACTTCTCTTAACGGAGTATATTGAAGTGAAGTCAAAATTTTCAGAATTATCACAAAAAAACTACATTACCAACAGCTGCTAATTTTGTGTACAAACCTCATTCACTTTTCAACACCCTTAATATGGCTGTGTGTATGAACATATTTTGCATGTTCGAGCGAAACCTAGAAGTATGGACATGATAAGGATGAGACAGTATCAAGCTTGCTCACCCTAGTCTCTTAGGCACAAGCCACTAAATTAACATGCAGTCTTCTCACCAACATTGCGGCTGTATGAGACTTTCAGTGGTGACCCTAATATTTTATGAAGCAAAATTAAAGACGAAGGTGTATTATACACATCTGTACTTTTTAAAACACTTCGCACCTAGATTTACCTACTTAGTCCACAATAACACCCATTTTCACTTTTTTCGGCTGCTAGAAAATATGCTTTAAAGAGTGGTGATGAACCTGAAACGGGTATACACACGTGTAACGTTTTTAGTTTCTGTTTGTAAACGTACGTCACTTATGTGTGTTTAGTAGCTTTTGAACAATCTGTCAACGGCTGAAGGCCTGTACTGGCCATTAAGATTATTTTATTCTAAAACTAATGTCTGATTGTTTTAATATTACCCATGTTATGTGTGTAAAGCTATGGTATTTATTTTAACTGTAAAAAAAGCCTTCTATAGTGAAAGGTGTTTTTCTAGTTTGAAGAAAACATTTATATTGATGCTGAAATCTTGCCTTAGTTGTCATGTTTCAGGTTCCAATTGTAGCTACAACTTCAGTCTTTGAGTGTGTTTGACGCGAAAAAGGTGGATCCGATAGAGTTGCAATATGAGTGCCATTTTGTCCAATTACAACATATTATTTAACTGTTAAATCATCATCACTTTTTAGTTACAGTAACCATATTGCTTACAGCAGGGTGCAAACTGCTGTTTTTCATAAAATTTCATTTTATCACAGATTTTCGTTTACTTACTTAAGATACCACATTTTGTTCATCAAGACGCAAGTACTTTTCATAACATCCCACAAAATTAGCTTTTTTTTACTTTACCTTTAACTTAATGACTTCTATAGTCCATAATATTTGCAGTAGACCATGGGCATATTTTATCAGTAAAATATCTTCTTTTCATGTCTACAATCCTTGGGTAAAATTTAGTCTATATTTCCAAAACACATTGTGAATATTTTTATTTGTAATAGAATATAAGTAAATAATTATGACAACATCATATTGATTAAAGTACTGCAATATTTTAAGATGATGTTCCCATCTTCTATGATAACAAAATTGATAGGAGTTACTGTTTCCTTTGAATGTACTTGTAATTAATACTTATTGAAGTTTGCTGCTAACCTCTCTTTTAAACAACTAATTGATATTGTTACAAGTTTGGCTAGGTATGCGGAGGGAAGGACAACTTTGAATAAATAAAAGAAAAGAAATCAAAGGAATGCGAATTAATTTACAGCTATTACACCAAAATGCCTGAATGTCACTATTGCTCAATATTACACGCTTTAGTATATCACAAGTTACTGGCAAATAAAACAAATAATTATGGTACTGTACATACAACAATTATAAATTGAAAACAATAAAATCTCAGTCCTCTATACAAACCCACTCTTCATAACTCTCTCTCAACATACCTTATGTCCTAACTCATAACTCAGAGCACCCCGATGGTCCTCTTGATGTGCCAGAATGCTCTTGTCATTACTACACCTTGCAGCACACAATACCACAGTGTCTCGAGTACCGTTCACAACCTTTCACTGTCACCACAACTCTGGCAGCCTGTGGTGCAGGTCCCTTATATACTCTTCATCAAGAGTCCAGAAATCTTGCGACGACACCCTGTCTCGTAGCTACAAGAAACATGTCATATCAGGGTTACAGCATGTCGGGGAGTAGTGAGTAGGTAAGAGAATTCTCCAGGCTGTGAGAGGTACTGCTGTATAAAACTCAAAATAGAAGTGCAGCTGGCTGCTTAGGCAAAGCACAAATGGAAACGTGAGCTGCATAGCGCACACTGCCGTACCTTTATCCTGCCACTCTCTGTATCAACTTACGCTGCTCGCACAATGGGTGCGACTTGCAACAATATGTTATAACTTAAAATAAGAACAAAAACTTACATTTGATTTATTGGTAATATATTTTTCTAAGTTAATACTGAATTAAAGTTGGCTGGGAACCATACATTTTAACAATTATTTGATATGCTATAGCTCAAAATAGGAGCAAAAAAACTTGCATTTGACTTATTGGTAATACATTTTTCTGAAATTACTTTGTACCATTGTTACATCTTGACGAAGGTATAGGTGCCTGATGTAACGCTTCACCTTTTCGATGATAAATCTAAAGAGGGAATCATGATGACTGTTACACTTCCTATCTCACAAATTGGGTGATAAGTGACGACGCTTGCCATTTCATTTAGAAGACTTTAAAAAAAAGAAGATATTTTATAACTTTTGTCTGCTTGTATTGAGAAAACATGGATACAATATGGGCTGTACTTCCAGCCACATCTTTCCAAAGAAATTCTGCGGCCCGAAATGGTGTCGCTAAGTCCAGCAATACGTCAGCATGAGGATACCTCACGGCTAATACAAAATTAGAATGTGGGGACAAAAACTGTGCCCCACTGCCCTTGCAGCCTCCTTATACCTGCGGGAACAAATTTACATTACAGGTTCAAAAATTGTTAAAAAAAAGTTTAAGCCAGTGCAGACTACATTTGCACGCTCATTTTTCACATTTTGGATGTTGTGAATTCTCACTCCGACCTGACTTAATGAAACCTTGGCTTGAACTAGTGGGAACAGAGACATCCCTCTACGTTTCCCATGGGCCGGAAAAGTCACGCCACGTTTCTCATCTAATCAGGACATCTCGTGACTGGCAGTGGCCAATTGCTTGAAACAAAACAAAAACTTTACTTTCCGACTGTGGAAATTAAAAACTGCAACTTTCAATTACATCAGTCCTCCTACAACCTTCTAGAACAATCCCAGAAGTTAATAGGAGCACAATGTTTAACAAAAAATATTGCAAACAAACTCTTATAGCTCCAGAATATAACCTAAATGGATTTATCCGGATTTAAATGATTCTGTTAAACAATTTGAAAAAGAAATATAAACATTATTACAGCCAAAAGTAAAGACAAATATGTAGCTAAATAATTCCAATGTTGCTACTGAGGAATTTACATCCTTTATGTATTTTTAACCAGCTCCCAAAAAAGATAACTGTGTCACAGAGTTACTACATGTGTTTGTTTGCAGATGTGCAGTAATGGTTTATATGTATAGTCTTGTTCAAAGTCTTATGTGTCTCCCCTTTTTATTTAGGTATAGCAGCACAGGAAGGTCATGAAGATTGTGTGAAGGCTCTTTTAGCTCATGGGGCTAACCCTAATCACTCGGATCGTTGTGGGAGAAATGCTTTGCGTATAGCTGCAAAGAGTGGACATGAAGCAGTTGTACGCATGTTGGAGGAGTATGCCATCAACCACAAATCACTTGCTAGCAAGCCACTAGCAAATGGGGGAGGTAAATTAAGTGAAAAAAAATGCATTTGTTATACATACCAGATACAGGTCTTTTTGCAACCCAATTTAATTTATTTAACCCAAGTTCTTGTTGCTCAGTGTAAGAAAAATGTCAGCTAAAATTTGTTTAAACTATTTCAGGGCAATTTTTTTTCTGAATAACTTAAGGGTAAACATTTTTTATTAATTTATCATTTCTTATAACCTATGTTTTGTATGAATTTTGGGTGAACTATGCAAGATCGAGGGATTTTAGTCTTAAGATTTTGCCAAATTCATATTCATAGATATAGTTATGTTGCATTAGTGTATGTAGTTTACTTTAACTGAAAATTTATCTGTTAGAGCCCAAAACTAATGCAATATATTTAAATGGGTAATTCCGTGCTTTAAAAAGGACAATGAAAAGTGTTAGGCCACGTGTGACCTCCAAATGGTTTCATAGTTGGTGCATTATCACAATATTTAGGAAGTAGAGTAATGTTGTGTGTGTTGGCTTTGCCACTCAGTACACTATTTAGTTATTACTGCAAGTTAAAAAATAATAGCATAATTTGTAAATTATGTTCACTTTGGTTTGCAAATTTTATATTACTAATGAAGTTTCAATTATAAAAGTTAAGTTAATAATATGTTTAATTGAATGTTTGTTTTGGTTGGTATTAATTGTGGCTTAAAATCCACAAAATTAATATTTATCGTTGTGGTTGTGTCAGGCGAAAGCTAACTGCTCTGTTTTTTGTACTTCTTTAAGACATTGATATCACTGAAATATTTCTGCCTAAGGGTTTGTAAATCTATCTTCACAGACTGGAAAATAATGCAAATGTGTGTATGCATGTATAGACACAGTCAAACCTCTTTAATATATACCTGAAGTGACCTAAGTTTTTGCAGTGTGTAGTAATGAGGTTTTTATTAACGGGTGTTTGCAAAACACAAAAAATTCTGTTAATAATTTGTTAGGCTTTTTATCCTCAAAATACTATTGTTCTTATTATCACTATGACTTCTTTTAACCACTTAACTTAATATTAAATTTTAAATGTTTTATGAATAAAGCAAATATTTATTTAGCATTAAAGAAAATATGTAACATCTCATCTCATTCCGATGGGAGAGAAAACCACTTTGTATTAACGAGAATTTTGTATTATCAGGGTTTGTATTGATGTATGTGTGTGTGTGCATATGTATATATACACAAACACACACGTGCATGTGCACACACACACATGCACACACACGTATGCACACATGCACACCCAAGTACATGCGCACACACATGCACACACACACACACTCACGCACTCTCACACTCTCACACAGAGAGAGAGAGAGAGAGAGAGAAACATTCTAGTAGCTAATATCTCATTTCAAAGTCATGAGCAACCTTTATCTAAAAAGTAGCATATCTTTTCAAGAATTTTTGTCAAATGGGAATAAACAAACTCAAACTATTTCCTCCACATTTATACTATTTTGCATCTGCTGTCTATAGGGGATGTGTTACACATACCAGTATTTAAATTATTGTTGCAGGATTTCAAAAACTTTAAAAACTACAACTTTATAGAATACAGTTAATGATTAGAGGAATGCATTGTATTGTATTCATCAGAAACTTGTCTCTCATTTTTCATTAAAGGTGTATGCATTAACTGATAAAATTTCACAAAGATGACAAATAGATGGATTTTACATGGTGGAGAATTAAGTTCATGAAAAATTTTAAGATATTTACATATTGTGGTGAAACAGTATTAATAACTCTAAATGATGGGTTGGAAGTTAAACTTTAACTAATTTAAGGGGCATAGCTAGTTAAAGAATTTGTATACTCTTGTACTAATGCAGTTATATTCATAAGAGCCATGTGCTGTAACTATGGCTGAATCATCAATTTTTTTTCCTCACTCCGACATTGCCTCCTACTAGAGTGTTTAGCCCTCACTGTACCTGTTGAATTACAATACTGTGCTGTTCTGGAGATTCAGTACACCATATTCCAAGGAACCATTATTTAGAGTATGGTGGTTAGCAGCATCCGTGCCTGATATGCCACAAGAGCCAACTCTTAAGGAAAACAAATACACACATTGTCAAATGCTTTTTACTTATGTTTGATTCAAATTGCACACACTTAAGGTGGCAGCAGCTAATTAATGCATGCCTGGACCTGAGCCAATGCAGTGAACAACATTAAACCAAAGCACATGGGCCGGTGGTGAAGATATGTAAGTTATACCCTTCAGCAGTGAGTCGGCAGGGGCGGGCAGCAAATCCCTTGCATAAAAATTAAATGACATGTTCCAGTAAAGGAAGACAAAAGTCTGTTGAAAGATAAGTTATTCATGGTAATTTACAAACCAAACTTATTTGTATAGTGCAGCAGATCATCAGGTCTTCCACCTTCCATGCCAAAATGTCCACAAAACGGAAATAAATCTGAAAATATGGCACACAAAATCATTAAAACTCCAAGAAATTAGTTTTATTGTTTTGGACATAACAGTGGTCCTTGAGATTTCTACGGTAAATTTTAGGTATATTTTGTTAATTCACTAGATTTTAAAAAACTAAAATGTTTTCAAAAACCAAATTTAATCCAAGGTACACCAACAGTGATTTACATAAGAAATTTGTATACATCTAAGTAAATTGTATATCACATCACAATAGTCTGCTCATTGAATGGGTCCATTTGTACGTTGCCTGAAAGGTATATTCTGAAGAATGCATTGTAGCATGTGTAATTCTCATGGGAATGGGTTACAGGTGACAGGCATACACGTGTATGTGTGCACTCGCGCATGCATGCGCATGTGCACACATACACATGTGCACTCACTATGGTGATACATCGGCTGAACCTCTTACCATGCTTTCGCCTCGGCATTACCACATCTCCCTGCTCAGTGGCAGAGCAACTTCTCTCATCTCAGTTTTTGGGCGGTTTGAAAGTGAAGTGGCTTCACAGGCAGTGGAAAGTTTGTGCTAGGGCCCAGCACTTCCTTTCACGAATTATGTGAAGATTCTACCAAAATGTATCGTTTACAAGAGACTGCAGATCATCAGCTATGTTATTGTGCAAATTGACAATGACATTGTACCGACTGTTTCGGTACACAACGTGATTTGACGACTCCCGAGACAGTTCAGACATTGCAAGTTGTCAGCCATTAAGGGCGGACTCCATCCCTTCGCAGGCAGTAGAGCTGGATAGGGATTTCAATGTTAAACTATATTTGCGGTATCTCAGTCAGTATTAAAGATATCATCTTCGAATAAGGGCCACATTGTAGAATTCGTAGCCTATAATATTGCTATTGAGCAAAATCGTGCAATTTAGAGTTCTAACTGTTTTTTAAGGTGAAATCAAACTTTTAAATGCTCACAGAATGCAGGCTATTAGTTATATCCTTTGACTCGTTCAATCACACTAAAGTTCGAGCTCAGCTGTTTAATAAAGTCCGCGGCGATGATGTTCTAGCTCTTAAAACAAAGGAGCTAGGCCTGATTTTGCACTTATGCGTGGTCCGACATACAACGTGTAACCCGGGCTAGCGGACATGCTGCTGAAGCGAGGGAGTGGAAGGAGGGAACGTTGCCTGCCACCTCGT